>CAIGRN010186552.1:0-21689 GCA_903798345.1 Fraxinus anomala
ACACAATTTGGGTATGCATAATTTTGTTGTTTTTCTATATAATTTAATACATCTCTTGATGCATAGATAATTTTATGTTTTATGAGTTATTGTAAGTTATGATTTGTCATTTATGAGTTATAATTTATTATGAGTTATGAAATTTTTTGAGTTTTGACATTGAGTTATGATTTATGAGTTATGATGTGAAAATTGGGAATTTTGTGAATTTGAGAATATGTGGTATATGTGAAGCATAATATGTGAATTTGTTATAAGTGAAAATGTTAAATTTACAATCTAATGAAATTTACATATAGATTGAAGAATTATTAATATTATAATTAAATATTAATAAACGACATCGTTATTACAATCGTTGAATGTCGACGATCAATAGTCAATGAACGCCCTAACTGATTTCAAATTTTGGAACTGTCACTGATTAATAGTTTCATCATATATATATGTGTGACTAAAATGTACAATATCTGTGTGGGATTGTGTGAAAGAGAGAGGAATGAAAGTCAGAGAAGGATAATTAAACAAAGTCATCCAATGCCCATAATTTCATATGATTTGGTTTACACAAAGCTATATAGTAAAAGCACGTTGCTTCAACTCATAATCTCATGTTTCAAACCATCCAAAAGGAATTTTTCATCCCTTTTTTTTTTTTTTTGGCTTTAGGACGGAGAGCCAATACTGACCTTTTCAATGCTGATCTACGCTATCGATTAAAAAATCATAGGTCTACATCTCATAAATTTTAACGTTAATTACATTAATTTCTTCGATCTAGCATTCAATTATATATTAAAGGATCAAATTCCTTGAAAACCATTACTTTCGATAGGAACAAATTTGTTACGTGATATTTAGGCATTATTGGACAGTATAATAATTTTAAAAATTACTAAAAAGTAGAGATCAAATTTAATAATTAATTTTAAATATATTACATGTGATAAGCAACTTTTATCAATTTTTAAACCACAAAACTCATCAACTTTTATTAAAGTATGCTAAAACTTTTACAAAAGCTTCGTCAAACAACAACTTAGAATCTTGAAATGAATAAGACTAAGCCCATGTTCGATAGAGATTAAAATCAGATTTTTAATAATTTTTTATAAAAGTCAATGAAATGTATTATATTTGAAATGTTGTGAATTCTATCAAATATGTGGTTAAAATTAAGATAAAAGAAGATATTTTTAACGTCATTTTAAATCTTATCTAGTACACTCTAATTTCTTGAATCTACAAGAAAATGTCACATTATTCTCTTAATTTGTACTTACTAATAAACATGTGTAGTTGAACTTCAAGGCAGACGCAATAATATGTTGATTCTAATTTTCATTTTTTAAATTTATATTCTTGTCAGAATATGGAGTTGCGTTCGATCGAAGTTTTTTTTTTTTTTTTTGTCACGGGACCCACGTTAATGACAAATTGTGCAATATCTTGAATGCTAAGTAATTGGCGTCAAACAATTATTGACAAGTGATAAGGTTGTGAATTTAAACTTAAAACAGCAAATTTTTTAAACAGAAACTGGTTGAAATGAAATTTGATAAGCTTCTTCTAATTTTTTTTCTTTTTTAGGAAAACTTTGTGTCAAAAGGGATTATAGTTTGTGGTTAGTTCATTGGCAATACTTGTTATTTTATTTGATACCCAGATATCATAGTTTACGCCAGACTGTGTCCTGGACCACCTATCACCGACCCCTCAGCAATGGACGAAAGTAAAATTTTTTTTGTCACGGGACCCACGTTAATGACAAATTGTGCAATATCTTGAATGCTAAGTAATTGGCGTCAAACAATTATTGACAAGTGATAAGGTTGTGAATTTAAACTTAAAACAGCAAATTTTTGAACAGAAACTGGTTGAAATGAAATTTGATAAGCTTCTTCTAATTTTTTATTTATTTATTTATTTTTTTCATTTTTTTTAGGAAAACTTTGTGTCAAAAGGGATTATAGTTTGTGGTTAGTTCATTGGCAATACTTGTTATTTTAATGCTAAGTATGTTGGATGCCTTCTAATTAACAATTAATTAGCATAAACTACTAATAAATTGGACATTTGACTTTTAAATTTTATAACTATTAAGTGATTAAATAGACAAGTGGCAAGTGATTATTGGACGTAATAAACCCAAAAAAGATTCTGTCACAGGATTATGCATTCAATATTATTGATTCTTGTTTCCTGGGTAGACACGAGAATGCATGTGCTCTTGCCAATTCTGAAAATGCTAGCAAAGTCTATAATTGTTCATAAACTTATCATCCGCTAATTTAGCCCTCGTTTGGTTGATATTAAAATCAGATTTTTAGCAAATTTTGATAAAAATTGATGAAATATATTGTTAAAATTAATTGTTGACTTTGCTTAGACAGACCCAAAGTCATTTAGCCCTTCAAGCTTCCATACATTCTATTCGCCATATTTGTTAGAGCAAATTATAGAATACAAACAAGATAATGTTATATATTTGACTTTTTGATTAAAAATTATATGCTCTTGATTTTTGGGGGTGAGGTTGAACGAAATAACACGGCATATGAAAAGTAGAAGTCTTTAATATTAATCTTACACACTAAAGCATGAAAAAACTAATTTTAATCTTGGCTACAACTTAATTATCACCAATTTATATGAATAAATCATGTTCATATACAAGCCCTTAATTCAAAATTAAGGCTCGATTTTTACATTCGCTACATGTGGAAAAAAAAAACCATAATTTTGTCGTCATATCATGATAAATTTACCATTATAATATAACTGTAATTTAATACTTTTATCATAAAAGTCGTTTTACTTTATTAAAAAAAAAATGGAAGGAAGAAACCATCATTTTCTCTTGTAATTTTCAATAAAATTGGCTTGATTAAGCATGTTGATAAGAACAAGATTAGTATAAGCAATGGGATGAAATATCCAAAAGAAACAATGGAAACGGTCATAAATCACTAGGTTAAACTAATCATAACACCCTAATCAACATTAATTAAGGTCACTCTCACATTGTAATATAATAATAATCAAACTTTGTATTAATTTCACATTTGCTTGCACGCCCTTTATAAACTATACATTGCCCGTCTGTCACCATTTAGACCCATACTAAACTCTACCCAATCTTTCACCACCTTCTCCATTTCTTGTTTTCATCAATCTCTCTCTCTCTCTCTCTCTCTCTCTCTCTCTCTCACACACACACACACACACACACAAATCCAAATCTTCCCCAAAAGGTCACTTTAATTCATCAAGTGGTGTAATCACATAATTTGGACCGAGTTCATGTGGAGTAGATTCATCAACAACCATCTTGTTAGTGAGGTAGAAGACACCGGAAATTCGCCTGAAAACAGTGGAGATTCGCCCATCTCCGCCATGTCTAGTGATACCAAGATGACTTGCACTTCCTCTCCAAAGAGAAGGTTAGTAACTAGATCATATATAGTATTTGTTATGTCGTCTTTAATACTGTCAATTACTGCCTAATCCTCCTTATTAAGCATGCCAATGCTATATTTGAAAGTGTGAGAGATGTTTCATTTATGTTCAAGAATCTCTTGAGGTTTGATTTCCGAGAGTTCATGTGCATGCATGAGTGTCAGTTGAAGAAATTATATGAAGAAAAATAGGTGTTTTTTGGGTTATTTTACAGTAGGCGAGCTATACAAAAAAGAGTGGTGTTGGTGCCAATCAAAGAAATGGAAGGATCAAGGCTTAAGGGCGATCATATGAGTGCTCCACCTTCTGATTCTTGGGCATGGAGAAAATACGGCCAAAAGCCCATCAAAGGTTCACCCTATCCTAGGTAATTAATTAATTTTCCTATAATTGTTTTGTAATATTTGATAAAATTTCCACATGGGATGATAATTTATCAGTTTCTCTTGATTTTGCAGAGGTTATTACAGGTGCAGTAGCTCAAAAGGCTGTCCTGCAAGAAAACAAGTGGAGAGGAGTAGACAGGACCCTAATATGTTGGTGGTAACATATTCTTCTGAACACAATCACCCGTGGCCGGCTTCTAAGAATCATCACAACCCCCGCCATAACGCCACCGCAGCCATGACAACAACAAATACTACACCTTCGGTTTCTGAAGAAGAAGAAGATGAAGAAGATCACGATCAAGATCAAGATCAAGAGCAGAAAGAGGCCATAAATATTTCCAATGAATCTGAGCTCAGTTCTGAAGATAAATTTCCCAGTCTTGATGACGGTTTCTTAATTAACGGCAGCGAATTTGGGTGGTTCACAGATTTTTACCCTACTTCTTGCACCATGCTAGAGAGCTCAATTTACACTGAAGACAGAGATGATACTGATTCCGATATTTTCACAATGCGAGAGGAAGATGAGTCACTTTTTGCTGATCTTGATGAACTGCCGGAGTGTTCGACCGTGTTCCGCCGTGGGATGGTGCAGAGAGAGGTGGCGCACAGGCGGCACAGCCTTGCAACCACCGGTTGAGATATCAGCCTAGCAACGTCATACATACTTGTCTTTTCTGAGCAAAATATTTTAATTTCAGCGTGTCGTGCGCCGTGAGATAACCCAGAAAGAAAAGTATTTTTCTCATAATATTTTATCGTAGTGGGTAGAGAATAAAAATGATAATTTCATTGTAATTAGCACCAAAAGCCGTCGGTTAGTAACGGCTATCTTAATTTGGCTGACGCTTTTATTCAAGATAATTAGCTTATTCGTCCATTATTATTTATATATTCTAAGAAATTATTTAAATTAATTATTAAGATTTAAACCCATAAATAATGTCCAAACATCTCGTATATTTATAACATTTCGGACAGAATTTTTAAGTCGAGCGAGCACGGCTTGACGGTTTATTATATTTTGTATGACCTAAATACTTGTACAATAAATCAATTATAGTTAAAGTTAAGTTGTCGACATCACATAATATTACCCTTTTGTGGCAATCGTCCTTATACCGCCGACCTTCAATAATTTATCTATTTTTCTTCTTATATTCAGCCGACAAGTTAAGCTTGTGAAAAAATAATAGTCATCAATATTAAAGACATGGATATAATTAAGGGTTTGTTTGAACCCTATTTTATGGAATTATAGGTTTTATGATGATTTTTTGAAGAATCTGTGGTTAAAAAGTAAGAAAATATATTTTTGAATTTACGTGTAAAGATATAAATAAAGATTTGATACTAAATTTAATGAAATGATATAACATTATTAAAGTAAGTAATTAATGTATTGAGTTTAAGTTTCTTTATTTATAAAAAAAATTATGCGTCAATATTCAAGGATTGTTTGGCAAAACTATTGATAAAAGGTGTTAACCCATTTTTTGTAAAAATTGATGAAATTTGTAGTTGAATAGTTAATAAGAATTGCGGGTCCTATAATATTATGTTTAAAATTGATTATTGATTTTGATCCAACCTTTTTAATAACTTTTTACGCTATTTCAAATAAGCACTCATAAAGCAGGCCAAAACGTACACATTTTTCCAAAATACATTATTTCAAAATTCATTTTGAACCAAACATTCTTCAATAAAATAATATTTTTCATCACATCAATAACTTTTTTTTACTTTTTAACTACATATTTCACATCATATTATTATTTAAAATACATTATTTATTCAATAATATCCATCAAATACACCTTTATACGTAACTTTATATAAGATTATTCAAACTTGTCTTGCTTAGAAAGCAAGAGTGCGAAAGAGACTTTATTTTTATTATATTATAAGTTAAAAAGAATCTTACTAATTAATTATTTCTTTTTACCCTTCTTTTCATGCAAAATTTAATCCATTTTCTCTTCTTGGAGAGAATGTTACTAATTAATTATTTCTTTTTACCCTTCTTTTCATGCAAAATTTAATCCATTTTCTCTTCTTGGAGAGAAATGAAAATTTGAATTGGCTGGCTATGCCAAAAAACTCAAACTTGACAATAATTTTGACTTTTTAAGCAATGATAGTTGGGTCTCCATTTAATCCAGCCGTTACACATGAAACACCCTAATACTTCGGTCGTTGCATATGATTCTAATGACTTAATTAGCAAGCCTAATCCTATAATAGAGTAATTATTGTAATGACAATTAAAAATAACATATATTATTAATAGATCGTTGATTCCACTTCATCATCTTTTATTGCATTTCACGATGTGTATAAAGTTTGACCATTGATTTGAATAAGTATTATTAAAATAAATGGTCAGATTTTCTATACATCATGAAATGTCAACAAAACTATCAGTATAGCAAAATTCCTTAATGAGGAACCTATGTGACCTTTCATTTTTCGTCTCCAATTTCTATGAAATGTAAGAAATTTACCTCAAATCTTTTTAGCATAATTTAAGCTCACTCTTTTAATTATATAGCAAAACTCGTCATTCCTTCCATTTTGATCATTAAATAATGAATTTTCCCTTCTCCTTAAAAAAAAAACATGAAAGAAAAAAAAAAGTTGCAAATGGAGCCTTGTAACTTTCCAAAAGTACAAATAAATCACGTATAAACTAATTAAAGGCATTAACCAAAAAAAAAAAAAAAATCATTTTCTCAAACCAAGTTCAATCCACGCATCCTAATCAATCCCACCCACGATCAAACACCACCTTCAAAAAATGCAATCACTACCTTTGGTGGTTCTGCGATCTAGGTTGCTGGTTTTTATTCTAGTTAGTATTTTTCTGAATTATTTTTTTAAGATGGTGGTGATGGACTAACGCCGCTAGTTTTTAGACATTTTTTCTAAAACTTCAACTTCAAATAACTATTTTATCATAATAAATTCAAACACAATTGAAAAATAAATTAAGATTGAGTACTAAAATTGTATTTTAGACATCTAATGCTTTTTTCTAAACTTGAGATCAATATATTTTTGTTTAGTGTACATTACTCAAAGTGGAAAATTAATTATACATTAACATAAATTATTTTTACTTCTTTTGTAACTATGTAATTTATCTTGAGAACTTTTAATTGTCGTTTCCGTGAGATTTGCATTCTCACATGACACAAGCGACAAGCAATTTAATAACGTCAACGTTGACAATTAACAAATCCAAATCCTACTCTTCTTCTTCTTCCTTATCCATTACATGGGATACTTAAATTCATTTTGATATTTAGCCCTAGTTTGGTAAAAATTAAAATTTTAATTTAATTTAAATCAAAATTAATAATTAATTTTAATTATATATTTCGTAAAATTCACGACTTTTCAATCATATATTTTACCAATTGTTATCAAAATATACTAAAAATTTAATTTTAATCGCCATCAAACAAGGACTAATAGACCACTAAATTGAAGCTAACGCAATCAATTTTCTTGTTCAATTTTTTAATTGTTGCCTAGGATTTAACTATAATACTCCTATTAACCCATTTGATTCCATAAGATTTAGAAGGCAAAAAATATTCCACAACTTCTCAATCAGAATTTTCCATCTAAATGAAAGCAATACAAATAATTAAAACTTGTTCCTAACAGCAAGTAATGTAAAATAACAAGCACAGGGCTCTTGAGATACAAAACATTTCTCCCTATCATCTTCTTCTGCACACATACGTACATGAAAAGACGTGGTTTATGTCGAACAACAACCGCCTCTCTTCATAGCAGATGCATCTTTGCTCACATCGATTTTCTCACCCTTTGAAGGGACGTTCGATGCGGCTCCATTTTCTCCTGTCTCCATTGCCTTCTTGCTCACAATACGGTATATCTGAGTAAGAACCTCAGAAAAAGCATTTTCCACATTAGTAGCTTCGAGCGCAGAAGTTTCCATGAAGTAGAGTGACTCTTTCTCAGCAAAAGTCTTTCCATCCTCAGTCGAGACTGCCACTAGATGTCGGAGATCAGACTTGTTCCCAACGAGCATGACAACTATATTGGGATCCGTGTGATCCCTCAACTCTCTCAACCACCTTTCAACATTTTCAAATGTGGTGTTCCTTGTCACATCGTAAACAAGCAAAGCTCCAACTGCACCGCGGTAGTAGGCGCTGGTAATTGCACGGTACCTAGAGACCAAAAACAATAGCAAGCTATTAAAGATTGCATTAAAAAAAAAAAATCCTTGTGATGGAAAATTCAGCGAGGCCTCAGTGTATATCACCATAATAACTACAAAACAAACACCCCAAATATCTCTTCTAAAAAAACTACATTTTTTTTCCCAAAACAGAAAATTTCTCCAATAACAATTACCCTACAAAATGTTCTAAATCAATGCTTCGAGCCTTCAACTAGTTTAAACTAGAAATGCAAGCCAGAGTGCACGTGTGATGGCTATGACAGGATAGTAATTGCGTACTACTGTTAATTACACATAAGAGGTTCAAGACACACTAATGATAGTAAAGCTATTAGAATTTGCCTAACTCTTCTAAGGATAAAGCACTTTTCTCACTCTTTCTTCTTCCCTTATTTCAGTAAAATGATTCCAATATATATCAGAATCACAGACAGGAATCCGTACTAGCAACCTGCCGAATTTATTATAGAAATTTCTGGATCAAGGATTAAACCATGCAAACTACAAAATATCTTCTCCATTGTTTTTCTAGAGCACATTTCTAGAGGATTCATGAAATCACAAGAACGTCTTTTTACCTCAGGAAGTCATGAATAATCCTTACCAAACTGACTAGACACTCAATGTACACCAAGTGCAAACATCCAATCCATTTGTTTGATTCTAAAGCTGTCCAGCATCACTCTTGTGGCCCCTCAGCTCCAAAACTACGAATTTGGAACTAAGGTTAAGCCAGCCTAGAATCATTGGAGTATTCGATCAACCACAGAACAGAGCAGATAACGAATTAGAAGACGCAAGTTCAACTTGGTTTGATCAACTAACCTACATGCAGGGAAAAAGGAGCAATGTTTACCACACATGAATAGAGAAAATTCTTATATCCCAAAACCCTGTAAATGTCCATTTGCTACTATCTCCAACTAAACCCTCATATATCAATATATAGCCACAGAAGAATAATACATAACAGATATACTCCACTACGCATCACATAACACTTGAAGAACCCAATTTTTCCTGTCATCACCACTTCATTTCCAATATAGCACTGTGTGTTACATAATTGGAAGTTGCAGTAATCCCTTGAACTATTTGAGGATGCAATGTTGGTCCCAACATACTAATGGACTCTTAGTCTTCTGCAACATCAAAGGATCAAAGAACTCTCATGAGTAAGGTTCTGGATTGCTGTCCATGGCAAATCCATTTCCACAGGCCATCTTTCTCTCCCTTCAAACCTTGTTAATAATATTAATAACCAACAAGTATATTCTAGGAAGTTCATTCAAATTGAAAGTAGTGCAGATACATGGTAGTCGTATAGTTTATTTAATAGAAATTTACTTCTTTCATTCAATAACTCCCATATGCTAAGATAAAATTTTAAAAAATAGTTTTTATTACTATATATGCATCTGAAACATTAAAAATATGTATGTGAGTGAATATATTAGTTAAAACTAGTCAGTAATTTAAAGGAAGATCTCTGTATATGGATTCTATGCCTATGTTCAATATATTTTAACTTGCTGAAAATTCCAGTTTATTTTAAAATTACAGAAAACAGTTACATTCAAACTGTTTATGTAACAGTGGCAGAAACACTAGGAGTGACTGCATAAGAAGGATTCAGTCTTTACTCTTCATGAATAGCACATATACATACACATCAATAAGAAGTAAAGAACCCCAGAATATTGATCTCTTCAGATAATACTACCTCCTCAATGAGTAAGTACTTGACACAATCCAAAACAAACAATTCAACAAAATGGACAACAACCTCACGAGAATCGGTAAAGAAAACAAAGATCTATCAGTGCAAACAACAAACGAACACTCGAACCAAGATTCTTGAATGGACAAAGTATGATCCACCGTCTAAATCAAGTTCAAAACTTCTTTATCAGCACCCAACCCCGAATTAAGAACCATTTCCCATTAATACGAACGTTCTTTCCCTCTCGAATCAGATCTCTTCAAATTATGCCACATCCTCTGCAACTCAATTTCAAACTTTACATAAAAGAAGCATTCGGCACCATCAAAGTACACTAAATTCTTGTTTACTCATAAATTCGAGCCGCATACACACAACCCATATCAGATTTTTAGCAATTTCGAAAACAAAGATCTCCTCTATCTAGTTTATCATAAAAAATGCCAAGAAACTAAACAATGTAGGTAAATAAAGATGTAAACGGGCAGATCAGAACATTTTCAATAATTACCATAGTTACCTTTCTTGCCCAGCAGTATCCCAAATCTGAGCCTTGATGACCTTTCCATCGACATTCAAGCTTCTGGTTGCAAACTCAACACCAATGGTGGATTTGGACTCAAGACTGAACTCATCCCTAGTGAATCTTGAAAGCAAGTTGGACTTGCCAACACCAGAATCCCCTATAAGAACCACCTTGAAGAGGTAATCATAGTCATCTTCTGCCCTGTACCCTGACATCTCTCTTTTCAAATTTCAAGACTGACTGAACCTTTTTTTTCTGAAGATGTAAGAATATCAAGTTCAGTAAACCCTCTTTTTTCAAATTGTGGGATTTGGTGGAGATTTGGATTTATTTTTTACTGTTATGCTTCTAGTGGGTGAATTCTTTTTAGAATTTCTTTTCGCCTTTTGAGTGGGTCTTGCGTGTGGGTGGCTGGGTGGGTCTATTTTGACACCGGGGGAACGGAAAAGACTATGGTCCGCAAACAGGCTAAGGATCACTATAGGAAAATGACGAATATAGCACTAGTAATGGGTCACAGTTTAAAATGACGAAAATTCAAAAAATAATACTATTTATCATTATGATGATAGAACATCGATGATGTGGCGACCTATTAATCCTCACGTTTCTCTCTCTCTCTCTCTCTCTCTCTCTCTCTCTCTCTCTCTCCCTCTCTCATCAAAATTGAACCGTTAAATCCTATTATTCAACATAAACTGTTACATCACTGATATTCCATCGTAATGATAAATAGCACTATTCAAACCCAAAATCCTAAAACAAGCTAAGTTGTGCTCCACGAAATTATATTTTATATTTTTAGTAGGGAAAAATTAGCCCAACGCATGTGAAAAACTAATAAAACTACATTTCGTGTGTCCTGTCATACTTCGTATTACCATCCAATGAATATAGTTTTTTTTTCCGCTCGTGATAACTTTTAGATGGTAACGTTCTTCACACGATAGAAAACAAGGTTTTTTTTTTTATCTTTAAAAGTGCTCAGCTTCAATAATTATAATAAAAATATCCAACTTCTGCAGCTGAAAAAAAAAAAAAAAAAATTGATAGTGGTGGAAAAAACAATGATGTCTTACGTAAACATTAATAAAAATTTACAAGTGTGATTATTTGTGTCATTTTATTAATCGACATGTTATTGTTTTAAATGATAATTATATTCACATCAATTTTATTAGTTGTATTACATTTAATTGCAATGAAAGTTCTTAGTATTTGCTTACTTTTCAACATATGTCCTCAACTTTTTTAAGTTTGCATTTTTACACTAAATCCTAAATTAATTAGCACATCTTTCTTTGATAATGATTTCTGTCCAAATATTGTGCTAATATATGTTGAAATGAGGAGTAAATATTTTGTTAAACTTTTGTATTTTTTTGTTTACTTCATTTATTTATAAATATGAGAAGCGAATAAGTCATTTTTTTCATGTCTTTCTAACAATTCTTTTGGACAGAAATCGTCATAAAAAAATAAGATGTGAAAATTAATTGAAGGTTGATAATACAAGAATAATAATTATGAATATGTGGTTGAAGTCAATGTTTGACTTTAACTAAAAATTTAAACTTGCTAATAATTTTAATTAAGGTAAAAATATATTAATGTAATCTACAAGTAAGTCTACTACCCCTCAAAATTGGGGGATTTGCAAGTTAATGCTAGCCGGTCACTACTCTAATAATTAACAAATCAAAAGTAAATACTTTTATGAGGTCCAATGGTAGCCGGCCATTATTCTATAGATTAATGAGTGAAATTTAAATAATTTGCACACTTAAAATCAAGATAACTCAGTGTATTTCGGTTCCTCGGTCACACCCAATTGTCAAAACTTAAATAGATGCATGTTTGAGCCCCATTTTATTGGAAAAATATATTTCAGAATAATAGTTTAATGGAAAATACGTAATTAAAAAATAAGACAAAATTTTGGATTTGAGTGTAATATTATTTTATTGAATAATGTGTGATTAAAAAAAAAAGACAGGGAGCGAAAAAATGTATTTTAAAAATAATGTGGATCGAACAAAGACATTCGTTGTAGTGGTTCAATCTACTATTCCAAAATCGAGCAGCAATTAAGTTTCGAAAAATGAAAATAAAAATTATAGAACATGAATTGAATCATTAAAAGATAAATGTAATGTTGGTCTCTAATCATGCAACCTACTCTATGATTACATAGAGGACAGAATTATCACATACCCTTAATAATTGCATCTCTAAGATACCAACTTTAGGCCAATAAATATGATAAAAATAAGAAACCTAGGTTATTCTACTATGGGAAATATAATGAAAAGCTAATAAAATTACATTCCGTGTGTCTCGTCATACTTTCATATAATCGAATATAGTTTTTTCCGACTTTTGATATCTTTTTGTTGATAATTTTCTTCACGGATAGAAAATAAGGTTTTTTTATCGTTTAAAAGTGCTCAGATTCAATAATTATAACAAGAAACTAAAAAGAAAAAAAAAAAGTCATCTTGCCTCTGAGGGAAATAGAAATAAAAAAGTTTAGTCGTGGCGGAAAAAACAATGATGTTTTATTTAGAAATTAATAAAAATTTACAAGTGTGATTATTTATGTCATTTTATTAATCGGTATGTTACTATTTAAGGTGTAATTATATCTCGTCATAGTTTCTTTATAAATTGTATTGCATTTTAATTGTAATGAAAGTCCTTAGTATTTGCTTATTTTTCACTTATGTCATCAAACTTTTTTAGTTTTGCATTTTTACCCTGAATTTCAATTAATTAGCACATCTTTAATTTTTTTTATAATGATTTTCATCCAAATATTCTGCTAATATATGTTGAAATAAGGAGAAAATATTCTGTTAAACTTTTGTATTTGTTGTTTATTTCTTTCATTTGTAAATATAAGAGGTGAATAAGTCCTTTTTTACGTCTTCCTAACAAATTTTTTGTACAGAAATCGTGATAAAAAATAAAATGTGAAATTAATAGAAAGTTGATAGTAAAATTTGATGAAAATGGGATATAAATACGAAACGAACAAAGATTATGGATATTTCTTACAATTAAAATTTTATGCAAGTAACAAAAATTATAATGTGAATATTATTACCCTTGTTTAATATTGTGGTATAACAATGGTAATATACCCATCTGAAATAAAATAAAAATCAAGCATTTTGTCTTGGAAGCAACAAACTATTATTCCGTTTAGGTAAAATTATTAGTAATTTATAAGAATAAATAATAGTGAATCTCATAAAATATATAAATAACAAAATTGATGTTTCAGTTTTAACTCAAAATTAAAAGTTACTAATAATTTTAGTCGAGCTAAAAATACATTAATGTAGTCTATGAATAAGTCTGCTACCCCCTTCAAAATTGGTGTTTGCAGGGTTACGCTAGCAACAATTCCATTTGTATAGCAAGGGTTGACCATAGAGATTGACAACCTTTCATAATGGTGGGCCCCACTGTAAATTTAAAAAAAAATTATCCTCCCACCCTATGTGTGAGAAGTTGTCAACAAAACCACTCCCCTCCCTCCTTACTAGTAGCACGGTTGGTACCGCTAGCCGGTCATTACTCTAATAATTAACAAATCAAAAGTAAATATTTTTGTAAGGTTTAATGCTAGCCGGCCATTATTCTAAAGATTAATAAGAATTTAACATGAATATATATATATATATATATATATATATATATATATATCATTAAATGTAACGTTGGTCTCTAATCATGCAACCAACTCTATAATTACGTAAGAGGACAGCCATACACGTCGTTATCAATTATCACATACCCTTTATAATTTCATCTCTAAGGCACCAACTTCAGAAATTTGTCTCTTTTCTCAAACATACCAAAATCAAACCAATCCCAACCCCATTTTTCTCATTCTTTATCTTACATTAAAATACAAATCATTCTACCAAATGTCCATCTCTGAAATTTCATCATCTTCACCAAATTCATTGACTGGAGTTTCGGTTTCGGTTTCTTCACAGAGAATTCAATTGGTATCCAAATCAGTTTCAGAAAGATTACTCTTCAAATTTTCAGATGTTTCAGAATTCGACTTCGATTATTCGCGAAGTGGTTTATGGTCTCCTCCGATTCAAAGAAACGTGTTTATGAACTCCCCGGGACAGATTTTCACAGAACACGACATGGCAGCGAAGTTGAGAAGCGCATTGGAAACACATCCCCGGAGAAGAAGATCTCGGCTTTCTTCTTCTTTTAATGTACGTATATGTATTTTCTTTAATTTTAGCTATTATGCAGTTTTCATGAATAAAAAATGCATATATACTGTTTTGCAGGCATGCTTGTGTTCTCCAAAGAGATGCTGATGCTCATGAGGCATGTAACATTTTTATGGTTGCATTTTATGTAAATTCTCTATGAAAAATTAGTTCTAAAAGTTTATGTTAATATTCTCCATACATCGAGATTTTTTATTTTTTGATAAATGATTTTGTGAAAAAAGATTTTTTAAAGAACGCGTGATTAAAAAATAGAAAAATTTATGAATTTAAGTACAAAATTATTTTATTGAGAGAATTTATAATTGAAAATTAATTTGTGAAAAGCATATTAAGGGTTTGTTTGAGCTTATTATTAATTTTTTTTTTTTTTTTGGAAAATAGATTTTGTAATATTAATTTTTTTTAAGAATGTGTGATTAAGAAGTGAAGAAAAATTTGAATTGTATAAATTATTTTATTAAAAGAATGTGTAGTTGAAAATTATTTTTTTTTAAAAAAAATTAAAGAATGAAACTCAAACATGAACTAAATGTGTTAATAATAAGGATGGTTTCAGCAGTAAAGACAGAAAGATGACAGCATACTGGATGGACTTATATGATATTTATCTGCATTTCATCAAAATTACTATTGACTAATGCAAGCAAAGAACAAAATTGAATTAACGTATCAATCTATCGTTTGTCAGTTTAAAATATAATCAGTTTTTTCATTCAATATTTTCCCGACATATCATATTATATAATTTTTTCATCTGAGAAGTACAATCCAAATTGAGCAAGTGTTTGGACCACCACATTTTCTGACATGTGACAGATGGTACCACTACGATGCCAAGAATATATGGTTTATGTGAAGGAAGAATCCCAACAGTTCCTTCCTACATGTTCATGTCCAACCAACCAACCAACCAATATTCTTATTTACTGATAAGGATTAAAACTTATATTTAAATTTAAATTAAAGTTAATAATAAATTTTAATCACATATTTTATGAGTACATAATTTTTTTAATTATACATTTTATCAAATTTTATCAAAATCATCAAAAAAATCCGATTTTAATATCACCTCCATATGTAAGCTTTGTATATTGCAATTTCGTTACTTCTTAATTAGTGGACAAATTCTATCATTTTTGCTTGTCAATTCACTATTGTATTATTTTTTAATTTCAACAGATAAAATACAAAAAATAAAGAAAAATAACATTTTTCATCATCAACCTTTGCAAAATATATATAAAAAAAATATATATATATCGTTAAATTTTTTTTGTACAATTCATCCACAATCTTTTAATTATATAAAAACTCGATTTCTTTTCATTTTAGTCATTAAATAAAGAATTTATCACTCTCTTTTCATTTTTCATTTTTTTCGGTTTGCTGTTAAAAAAGAAATTGGAGTACACTTATTACTTAAAGTGAAATAGATAATAATAATAATAATAATAATAATAATAATAAATGTTTGGTTTACATTGTCCACAATTGTCTATCATAGCTTAATTAATTTTCTGATAATTACATAAAATAGCTATTTTACGTTGGTTGCAACGATTGATTTGATTATATTTTCAATATTAAAAAAGAAGTCAATCTATTATTATCTTAAGGAAAAAAGTCAAACCATTTTGTCTGTGCCATGCTAGTCTTTGGCCGCCGGCAGGGTTTTAGGATGGATGGGGTGAGTGTTGACTGTTGATTGGGGTTGGCAAGTGAACTTGGTGGGAAGAGATGAATTTTTTTTTTTCTATTTTTTTATGTGTTTATAATAATTTTAAGTATGATTTGTTTGTATTTTTTGGAAGGTAATGGGACTCCATTTGTGATTATTTCTTAATTTTGTTGTTTTACTACTTTCTTTTATTTTTTCAAAATTTAGAAAGTATGACACATTCGTCATTTAATTATCAAAATGGAGAAAATGACGTGTTTTATTATATAATTGAAAAGTTATGGGATAAGTTATGCTAAAAAAAAGGCTGATGATAGATTTGATACGTACTACAACAAATAGGAACAAAAAATCCATTTTTTTTTCAAAACTAAAATACGTTTTGAACGAATACATGTCTTTTTTTGTGTGATCAAAAGTGAATGGAAAAGCTTCCGTTTATGTTCTTAGTTTGGGAAATAATTTTCTTCATTCTTCAATTGCGAGCGGAGACTTACACTAATAGGTACTAAGAGAGAAGGAGAAATGCTCGCTATTCCTACTACAAAAAAGTCGCCCTTATCTTGGATCGCTTTTTATGTAGAAAGTTCTACCAATGAGAAAAAGTGTTACAAAGTTCCGAGAAATGAGCAAGGATTTTGAGCCTCAACAATAAAGGATCGAAATTTAGACCACTCACATTAATTCTACCAACAAAAAAGATCATGAAACAGATGACAAGATATTGTTAAATTTTGGGAGAATTGCAGCCACGATAACAAACATTTTATTTTGTGACAGATTTAACCCAAATCTTTCATTTGTATTATCCAAGGTACCCATCTGACGGAATCTGTAAATTCACCTGTTAGTTAATCAGAAGTCAATGGTCAACACAAATTTTCACTAATTTTTAAAGGGTAAAGGGTCAATTTACGTTTTTCATATAAAAGAATTAAATTAAAAATAAAAAAATTATCATCTTCCCCCAATCCCCATCCCCGCCCCCAAAATCCCACCCCATCCATCGTCGGGCCATCGTTGTCGGGCCATTGCCGCCGCTTAAAACCCAATCTTCTCGGTGTAATATCCAACTATCAAATGCTTATTTTAACTTTTAAGCAATAGATAGAATAATCTTCTAGGTGTAATTTATTTATTTTTATTTTATTATTTATTTATTTTAGTGACAAATAACATGCGATAAAAATAATTTAGCGATTCGATTATTATAACAAATCAGATCAAATTGTTATCTAATCGGATAGTTATCGATGATGAGAAATGTGATGACTGTGAAAAGATTGAAGAATTTGAAAAAGATAAATATTTTTTTGGATAACTTGTTTTGACAATTTTACCCATCAATTAAGTTGTCATTTGAATCAAAATTTTGTTTCAACGTTGACTGACAGTTTTATGGATGGAATGCGTGAATTGTAATTATATGTAAAGGTTAGGAACTTCGCTCGCAAAAATTAAAGGTTCGGATGTAATCTGCAACAAAATGAAAGATTTGGGATCGGCACTGCAATTTTTCGGAGTCAAAATTACTGTAACAACGTTGACTGATATTTTTTGGACGGAATTTAAGGTTTGGGACCAGCGCTGCAATTACATATAAAGGTTTGGGACTTCTACCGTAAAAATTAAAGGTTTTGGTGTAATATACAACAAAATAAAAGGTTTGGGACCGCAGCTACAATTTTTCCTTTTTTATAAATACTTCATATAGAGGTAAATTCATAAAACAA
The DNA here is from genome assembly GCA_903798345.1 of Fraxinus anomala. Classification (NCBI taxonomy): domain Eukaryota; kingdom Viridiplantae; phylum Streptophyta; class Magnoliopsida; order Lamiales; family Oleaceae; genus Fraxinus; species Fraxinus anomala. The sequence goes on from CAIGRN010186552.1 coordinate 18,002, forward strand.
AACTTCACCTGTGATAATGCCAAGAATTCTACTAATTATAAAGTTCCAATTCTAAATGGCATAAAGTTTTGCCAGGTTTTAGGCAACTGCATATAACCAACATAGTGTGAATTTTGATGCCAGTCACATCAAAATGTATTCAAACACATCACAACCGTCCCCCGCCCTCCAAAAATCTGTTAGAAACGTGTACTAAAGATTAGTTAAAATGGATGTTACGTTTCTATATACGTGATAGGCAATTGAATAAAATGACACGTAAGATATACACTCGCATCGCCTCTTTGACATGCTTCTTCAGAGACGATTAGGGCATGTTTTTACATATCTAATTTAGAATATTATTGTTATTCAAGATGATGCATCACCTTTGCTGTATATTCTAGATGATGTGCAAAACACTGCTTCTCAATAGTTGGAGGATCATAACAACAAAACCATGGGCGGATTTAGCCCAGCCCAGCCCAGTCCCCTCCCAACCCATTTATGGGTTAAAAAAAAAAATTCATTTACATATTAGGCCGGTTTAAAAATTATTTTAGTCCGATCCTAAATCCGTCCCGACACAAAACTCATTAGTAAAACTAGATAATTGTAGGACCAAAAAGATGAAACTGAATAGTTTGATTGCAAAAACAAGGGATTCCATTAGTTGGAGGACCAATTTCAAGAAACTAAAATAGTTTTTCGACTTAAACAACATATCCTTGTAGATGAAGGATCAAAGGTTTGGATATCAGTAGTTGGAGGAACTAAACGACCCATTTCAATAGTGGGAGGACTACAACAATGCATCCTAATAGTACGAGAACCCAAACGACGGACGCCTGAATAGTTTGAGGACCGAAATACTAAACCCAAACGGAGCCTACAATTTTTTTTAAAAAAAAACCCAAAATTAGAAGCAAGTCCCAACCTATACCAATAGTTATCCCGAGCCCTAATTTTACCTAACAACAGCAATAGTTTTCCAAATTTCAATTCAAGTACAGCAATGTCACCAAAATCAACATCTTCCGAGCCATACTTTCGAAACCTTAAAATTTCTTGATACAATCACCAAAAGAAGTTGAAATTTGTTGGTGGATTGAATGGAATTGAAAGATATAGCCAGAGGATCAGATTGCGATATAGAGAGAATGTGAGAATTATGAACAGAAGAAACATGACTCTCCGACACAAATAAATTTTTTTATTTAAGTCAGCTGATCCCTCACACATCTTTGTCTGTATTCGATGCAGTTTAGGATCGAAAAAAGACTTAGGGATTGGAACATAAATTTTCTTGTTTGAGTTTATTATTAATTTTTTTTTTTTTTTTGGGAAAATTCTAAAACATTATAATTAAAAAATTTAAGAATGTGTGATTAAGAAGTGAAGAAAAATTTGAATTGTATAAATTATTTTATTAAAAGAATGTGTAGTAATGTGTAGTTGAAAATTATTTTTTTAAAAACAAATTAAAGAATGAAACTCAAACCTGAACTAAATGTGTTAATAATAAGGATGGTTTCAGCAGTAAAGACAGAAAGATGGCAGCATACTGGACTTATATGATATTTATCTGCATTTCATCAAAATTACTATTGACTAACGCAAGCAAAGAACAAAATTGAATTAACGTATCAATCTATCGTTTGTCAGTTTAAAATATAATCAATTTTTTCATTCAATATTTTCCCGACATATCATATTATATAATTTTTTCATCTGAGTAGTACAATCCAAATTGAGCAAGTGTTTGGACCACCACATTTTCTGACATGTGACAGATGGTACCACTACGATGCCAATAATATATGGTTTATGTGAAGGAAGAATCCCAACAGTTCCTTCCTACATGTTCATGTTCATGTCCAACCAACCAACCAATATTCTTATTTATTGATAAGGATTAAAACTTAAATTTTAATTTAAGTTAAAGTTAAAAATAAATTTTAACCACATATTTTATCTGTTTTTAATTTTTTAATCATATTTTTCATCAATTTTTATTAAAATCATTAAAAAAAATCCAATTTTAATATCTACCAAATAGAAATGCAGACATCAATATTGTTAGTACTCATTTCTTTAAAAAATCCGATTTTCTGGTTTTGATATTTAACCAAAATTTTCAATCTTCTAAACCAATTTCCAACAATTCCCTCCCACATGAATGGAAATTCGAAACATGCATATACAATGCAAAATTATGATACATTGTAGAGAGAGCGAAAACAACAATACTTCATAATCCGTTCATAGTTCTCATAACTTGGTTCATTTTAGTCTTGAACCACCCTTGGGTTTCTTAAGTGTGTAGAGAATTGTAGCCTCGAACAATTCTCATTGAAGCGACCTCACTTCACACTTACATAGGTGACCTCATAATAAAAGTATTCTGTCATACTCCACTTGACTTAATCAAGATATATGAATCATTAAAAAAATATCTTAACATTTAACATTCTGCACAAAACACTTTTAATATCATAGGAATGCGTTAGGAAATAATTTCCTAAGTGTTTCATTGAATTTTCATAACTTAGTTGTCCCTTTGATCCAAGATCTTGGGATCTCCAATCAACAGGGTAGGGTTACCATTACAAAGATCCTTACGTAGTAAGCTTTAATCATATTTCTTTCAATATGCAACATATTTGATCTTTAAGCAAACCTTTCGTAAGTGGATCCGCAATGTGCTCCTCTAATTTCACATAATCTATGGAGATGATGCAATTAGAGATTAGTTGCTTAATAGTATTATGTCTGCGACATAAATGTCTAGATTTACCATTATACATATTGCTTTGAGCCATTCCAATAACCGATTAACTATCACAATGTATACTAATCGCAGGTACCAGCTTATGCCAACATGGAATATCTTCTAAAAAGTTAGGAAATCATTCCACTTCTTTTCCAGCTTTGTCGAAAACAATAAACTCATATTCCATCGTTGATCGAGCTATACACATTTTCTTTATAGATTTTCATAATATAGTAGCCCCACCAATAGTAAATACATAATCACTAGTAGACTTGTAATCCTTCATGTCGGATATCAAATTCGCATCACAATATCCTTCTAATACTGCATGATATTTTGTGAAATGCAATCCATAGGTTAAGGAATACTTCAAGTACCTAAAAACATTTGTTAAAGCCTTCCAATGATCATATTTATTCACAGCATATGCTATATTCAGTCGAGTGCAATTCGTCATATACATTAAACTGCCTATAACATGTGAATACTTTAGTTGTGACATACATTCACCCGTATTTTTGACTAAGTGTAAACTTGGGTCAATAGGGGTTTTCGAAAGACTTTCCTCAAGTATATTTTACTTCTTCACACTCTCAATGTAATGAGATTGGGAAAGTACGATTTCTTTTGATATTCTAGAGATCTTAATCCCTAGTATCACATCAGTCATATCCATGTCTTTCATGTCGAAATGCTTCGTTAGCATTCTCTTGGTGTTTAGCAACATTTCATAATTATTGCACATTATCAACATGTCGTCTACATAAAGACATACAATCACATAGACATTTGGTGTATGTTTTATATATACATACTTATCACACTCATTTTTCTTAAATCCGTTTGACAACATCATTTTGTCAAACATTTGATGCCATTGTTTATGAGCTTGTTTCAATCCATACAAGGACTTAACGAGTTTACAAACCTTATGTT
>CAIGRN010186576.1:0-15254 GCA_903798345.1 Fraxinus anomala
CCTAAAACTTCCGTTCTGCGTCACTATTACTACCATTCGTATTTCTCCATCATGAGTCTAGACGGAAGTCGTCGTATATTTCACCTATAAAGCTTACTTGTGTGAACACTCACACGTTTCCATGTGTTACACCCGATGCGATCGCAATGCACGTTATCGTCAATGTCTCAAACTCTGTTGGTTTTAGCATAGCTAGTTCGCTTGTGACGATCCCAAAATTTCGCTTAAAACTTTTTTTATTTTTGAAACAGTATTTTGTCTTCAAATGATGATTACTGATACCCATAAGAAGGCTTAAAACTATGGCAGACGGCAAATTGTTTTTAAATCTTTAAACTTGTTTAAGATGGATTTTTCTTGTCATTAGCATTAAGAAAATAAAAATATAATTTGCGTTCTTGAGTCTATCACATCCTTGTTCGGGTTTGATTTTACTCAGAGTGAGTACGAAAAGTAAAGTCGTGGAACGAAGTTGTTAATTACACTTGAGCGGAAGAAATAAAAATATAAATTGCGTTCTCATTTGTTTATATAATTCTACCTTCATTACACATGGCAAATCATAACATCTCATAATCAAAATATACTACAAAGATCCAAAATCACTTAACACATGGTGGTTAACAAATGTCTATTACAAGGTTCAAGGGCTTGTTTGAGCCCCATTTTTTTTTTTTGCGGAAATGTATTTTTCAATAGTGTCATGATGAAGAATGTGTAGTAGGAAAAGTCTTGAGTTTGCGTATAGTATTATTTTATTGAATAACGTGTAGTTGTAATTGGTCAAATCATTGTTCGAAAATACATTTTGATAAAAAAGAAAAAATGGGGCTCAGACAAGAGCTAAATCTATAACATTTAAGCACGTAACGTATGGGTGTTTAGAAAAGTTATTTAGCTAGATTTGAAGGTAGAATCTCAAGTAGACAAAAAATGAATCTTCATATCACATATGAGTGATTAGAAAAGTTATTTTATATAACATTTAAGCATATCACATATGAGTGTTTAGAAAAGTTATTTAGCTAGATTTGAAGGTAGAATCTCAAGTAGACAAAAAATGAATCTTCATCGGTTTCCCAAAAGTATTCTTCTCCATTGACCGGCCTCTTCCAGATTGATCCTACAAGCTCGAGAATCCTCACTTCATCACCTAAGAAAGTCGTGAAACGACTATGAACACTGACGTCCAATGAATAAATTACTATGCATGCACACACGTAGCAAGAGATGGCATAATAAGGCATTTAATATTGACATGCATACACTATGTCTACATTTTATCTCGATTAGGGCCCTTCGGCCCCTTCCCATAAATATGTTTGTACACCTTGAGCTCATCTTGAAAATCTTAAGCACAATGAGCTCATCTGGAAAATTTTAGGTTACACAAACTCTATGAGGACTCCACCGTGTAAGCTACACAAGCTCTAGTTGAATTACACAAACATTTGGTCTTTATTGATCAATATTACTTTGGACTACATAAATCTCTTATGGGTATGGGGTACGCATGCCCTAGTTGGTGTACAAATATATTTAGAGATCTTTAGTGTGTCAAACTATAATTTTGTCCACGTGCATGATTGATGCACAGCACTTAGAAAAAAAAATCATAAACTAATTGAAAAGGAGAATAAATAAGAAGGATTTTAGATGTGGAGGCTTTCCTTGACTAGTTGAATGAGGCAAAATAGTTTTCTGAAATCACGAAGGTTAGCGAATAATGTAAAGTTGCAATTATTGTGTACAAACTTAAGGGAAGAGCAGAAGTCTAGTGGCAGAATATACGTGATGAACGTAATAGGTTAAGACAACTACCTATAAGGGACTGGATCATGATAAAAGAATTGATGCAACAACGATTTCTTCTTAGAGACTATGTATAGGCCTTGTACTGACAATTTTTACATTGTGGACAAGGAAGTTGTTCTATGGCTCTCTATACTGAGTAGTTCATGAGGCTACAATTTCGTTGTGATGTAATGGAGATTGATGATTATCAAATCGCGCAATTTGTAAGGGGATTTAAATATGAGATTCATGACAAGATAGGGTTCAACCCATTCATTCCTTAACAGAAGTTAAGAAGATGGCATTTCGAACCGAATCACTGCTTGCACCGCAAAAATGGCACCCTCCACATTTTCAGAGACATTTAGATGATATTGTTCGAAGAGCACCAGAAAAAGGTCGCTTCCACCCTACACCACGACTAAACCACCCGCGATCGTCAATGCAATAGAATCAAAATGGGCTATAACCTAAGAAAAATCGAAGGGTAGGGTGGTAAATAATCCAAATGTAAAATCGACTGATCCTAAACGAAGATTGGTACATATTGCAGATACAATTAATGAAGAAGATGATGATGATTAGGAAGATGTCGAAGAAGAGGGAGGGGAAGATACAATTAATGAAGAAGATGATGATGATTAGGAATATGTCGAAGAAGAGGGAGGGGAAGGGTAACATCAATGAAGTGTGTAGAGAAGAACAAGGAGACTTATATTGTACAAAAAATCTTATACTTGTCCAAGCAGAAAGAGTTGACTAAGCACGGGAAGATCTTTCAAGCAAAGTGTCGAGTCAGTGAAGCTATTTGCAATCTGATCATAGACAATTGCAATTATGAAAATCTAATCACCAAGAAGTTGGTGGATTATCTGAAGCTACCAACTGAACCGTATTCATCTTCTTATCAGATTTGTTGGATTGGGAATGGCCCGTTTATTCAAGTGATTCGAATTTGTAAGGAACCTTTGTTCATGAGTGTGATGGATGTATAAGTTAAGAAATTAATGAAATATGATGAGTGAATAGTGTGTTATGTTAAATTTTACAGATAATTCGAGAGTATTTTAAAATTTCAATAATTACTGAAACACGATGAGTAAATGATGAAGCGCGTGTATTAAAATTTAACGACTATCGAAAATATTTTAAAATTTAATGAATAAAGCAATACTTAGCCTATGTTTGTCTATCACTAATCTAAAAAATTGTTTACTACGGTGAGATTCTCCACTACATATTCACCAAATAAAATATTATATAAATAAACTAATAAAGTTATTTTAAATTTCAACAACACGTTCTCTAAAAAATAATATTTATTACTCAATTTTTTTTTCAATAATAGAAGACGAACACACATTTAATATTGGCCGAATTTCAAATGAAAAGCATCACATCTTAAGAAAAGTAAAAATCAGTTGGCAGAAAAATAGTCTTTCAAGTTATAATAATATCAAATGACTGTAATTCTTGAAAAGAGGGAAGAAAAAATTGGATACACAGTGGCATGTGCCTTTGATTCCCATTTTCTTCAATTCCAGTACATTCAAAGCATTGGTACAATTTCAAACCAGTTACCGGTCAAGAAATCCAACTACTATATATTTCTTTAAGCTGAACCCTAAATTTCAGAGATTGAATTGGGAAAAAATCAGAAGAAATGGGTTGGATGAGTAGATTTTTAGCGGCAGTGACATTCTTGGCAATCGGTGTGATTTTTTTGCCGGAGAAATTGGGATCGGAATCTGAGGATCAGCATGCTCCGAAACTCACCACTCTACTGAAGTTGGCTCACTTGCTCAGCTTCTCCACCGCGTGGGGCGCCGCTCTCTGGGTAACCTTCATCGGAGGCATTATCATGTTCAAGTAATCTATCTACCCTAATTTCACTTTATTAATTAAAAATCGAAACTAGGGTTTCCTCTGTGAAAATAGTGTCAATATGTCTAGAAACTTGAGCACGAGTTGTTAATTTCATAAGAAGATATTGGTAATTACTAAAACGGCATATTAAATTACTGTTGCACAGGAATTTGCCAAGGCATCAATTTGGGAATTTGCAGAGCAAGATGTTTCCGGCATACTTTTCAATGGTAGGAGTTTGTTGTGCAGTGGCTGTTGCAGCTTTTGGATACCTGCATCCATGGAAGTCTTCAACAGCTGCTGAGAAATACCAGCTCGGCTTCCTCATGGCTGCCTTTGTTTTCAATCTCTGCAATCTTGTAGTCTTTACACCCATGACGATCGAGGTATTTCCTAATTTTTCCTATATCAATGTCAAGTTAACAACTTCTAGTCCAAATTATTTCAGAAAGATGAGTATTATACACCATTGAACGTTCCAACGGTTCTTTCAATTGTTGTGAAGTTATACTGACTTAACTGCATTACCATTGAAGATTATATGGTAGATGTTAGATCAGCAATATTGTGATGTAATGAACTATATATATATATATATTTTTTTTTAAAAAAAAAGTAATGTAATGAACTATATACTCACTTGAAATGCTACATATTTTACCTTGTTGTAGTTCTAAAATCTTGATATCACCGTGGTGAAGACATTAAATGGAAAAAGACAATTACACGATAATATTTTACTGTAAGTTCATGTAGTACTTATTAGGACCCGACAAACCAATAAGCAAGATTTTAACTTCAATTCTTTTTACTAATATCTCCTTTAGTTATTTCGAGCTCAAGTTCCCGCTTCCACAAATATTGCAGTGCTCATCTTAGTTACGTTCAGAGTGATTTAAGTACCAGTTTACAAATGAGAGCTTTGGGAAAGATTATCTATGGGACCAATAACTTTTCCCTACTATTTAACTACACATTCTCCAAAAAATCATTTTTCACTTGGAAAAATCTCTCCCAAACAAGCAAAATCAGAAATATAGAAAATGTGATGAATCATTTGATTATTACAGCTTTTTTGGGCTCTAGAAGGGGTAGTTTATGCACATGCGCTATATGTTATGGTTTCACTTTCTGAACTCTTTATATATCTCCTGACCACAGAAGTGGATGAAGGAATTAGCAGTTGGCTTCGCTCTAAACCCATAATCCACTCTTTCGCTCTTTCTTATTAGAGAATTAGTGATATCTGAAAAGGTGTATATTTGACGTAGAAGTTGTTGACTTGACATTGAATTTTAGCAGATTTGGCTTGAGTCGGGGAGTTTTTTGTTTGCATCATATGACAACTTTTTTGAACTTGTGCTGAACACGCTAGAATTATCTCTTAAAATGATGAGATATCTTTTAACACACCACACGATATTGCTTGATCTGAAGCAGATGATGAAAGAAAGGCACAAGATAGAAAGAGAAGCGAATATTGGGGAAGAAGTTGGGTCGACAAAGAACCAAGAAGTTGCGAAAAAAAATCCAAAGCTTGCTGCCATGAACAAGAAATTTGGAATGATTCACGGACTATCATCTCTTTCTAATATCATGTCATTCGGTAGCCTTGCCATGCATTCTTGGTATTTAGCAGGTAAAATCGATCTGTAGATCAGATCAAATATACCATTTCTCTCGGGTGGACGTTTCTGGCTGTGATTATGTGTCGAAATGAATACGGACTCTGAATCCGTTAGCTTTCTTGGACGTACAAGTTAAGTATGAAAGAACAAGATATGTTAGAATAAAAAGTTGCTATTATCAATTTGCCCTTTTCTATTGAGAAGACGTATTAGGCTGCCGTTACAAGTCAAAATGGATATCGACTCTGAATCCTTTAGCTTTCTTTGATGCCGATTGTGCTTGCTTCCACAAGTTACGTATTGATATAGACATTGATCTTGTGGAGGTATTGAGTAATAATATTCAATTAAAATCATTCCAAACATGGAATCTCTTAATATTATCTGAAAATAATACAATTTATGCCAATCAAGTTTGCTTTGGATTTCTTGTTATACTTGCTCTCAATAGACATTTAATCCATAAAAGCCATGGTATGAAAACGAAAACTCTTGCCACGTACGTGGTTGGTATTAACTGATGTTAGCTGCAATTTTGTTTTCTTCTGTACAAAGATTAATAATTGCTATACAGATAGAGATGTGAAAAGGTAACAAAGAAACACAGATGGTGCCAATGAGAATAATATCATGTTCATTCTAATTACGGAAGATATTGCTTTCAAGTTTCAACCTTTTCAAATACTCGATATCTAAAGAGAACTACGATCACATTTACATTTCACGTGTTCATGTGCAATACAAGAAGAAGTTGGCATTTCGTAATGAAAACGAAAATTACCAGCTATGCACTTCATGCCTGGATCCATAGAACCCAGATATGTCAATATACATGATTTTTCGTAAAACGATCGCCAAGAAACGTTGATATAGCATGATTTTTCAATGAAACTATCACAATGTAAATCAAATTTCTCATTTATATGAACTATGTTTTCTCTTCATGCAACTTTCCGATTTTCCCATCTACAAAACAAGGGAAAGTGGGTTGCTAGCTTCTATATACAAATGAATAAAGAATAGTCTACTCGTAACACCAACACATTCGTCTAGATCTATAAACCAAGCCCTACCATGCACCATTTTCCCTACCTGTGTAGGGACCGGTCAAACCTACCTGATATTGACCCAGCCCCCTAGGAGCCCAGTGTCCTCACTAGCACACCTAGCCGGTGTACCAATACCATTTTGCAATGACCAATCAAACCTACTCGATATTGTTAGGTTTCGGACCTTGTAACAGCCACCCTTGTTTCGTTTCCGTGTGAAAAAAAAAAAAAAAAAAAAAGCTTCAACAGTAGTTTGCACGCTAGTCTTACGTGTATAGGCACAAGCTTTCCTTCTCTGGACGATGTGGGGTTCTACGACTTGCCCGATCAATGAAAATTGATCAAGTTGCATGGACCCAATATTAACAACCTTGCAGGGAACCAGAGCACCACAAACAAATGCAAGCGCTGTGATGCAACGAACCTACTAAACCGTTCGAAAGACTCTTTACCGGTATGTAAGATTCCAGAGAAATGGAATTGACCTTGACCCGTGTTACCCGATGTAATCGGCCTACTCAAAAGGATGCCAGCATTAAATCCTCGTGGAGTCACGAGTGGCCACCAAACTTTACGCCGGTGTTCTCGCCTAGATTTTCTAATGCGGTTGAGATCATGACGGACAACATTCCTAAGAGATTTCAAGTACGAGTTCACGTCATGATCTCTCATAATGGTTCCTTCAGAACCATATGCAGAGCGGTCACTCAATATCTCAAGTGGGTGTGGTGAGTTCAAAAACGCTGCCCGTGCAACCCGGATTTGCTTGGCTGCCTTGCTGGCATCTGTCACCGGACAGGTCAATAAATAAAGACCACTGCCTGAGGGAAGAAGGTGGTGGTTTGGAGAAAATTTCTCTTCTGGTTGAAGAATTATAAACTCTCCCATTGGATCGTATAGCAGCTTCTGTCAAAATGAAAGTACAAGTATTTTTAGATCTGAAAAGATTTTCAAAAGAAACACAGCAAATATCAAAGTATTGACTTTGAACTCCGGCTCACAATGGAATTAGCATGTTACCTGGTTATTAAGACATGGATGATTCCTGAAGTTCCCATTTACTGCCTTAAGAAACTCAATTACGTGATTCCGATAGTTGCAAGAGAATGCTCGGGGAACGATGTCTCTATGCATTGTGATTGCCTGTACATGACTTCGAGGCAGTCCTAGTCTGCGCAGGAGACGATCCCCTCCGCACATAATTGATGGTGCACCAAATGTTATGACAGGAAGCAACGAAGAAACAGGTGCTTCACCCTTTATTAGCAACATGAGATTTATAAGCAAAGATAGACTTCCCCCAAGAGAGTGTCCAGTGAAACGAAATCTGGCATGCTCTCCATGTGATTTTAGGTGTGCGTGAACTTCGGGTAAAATCTGGTTGTAAATCCCCTTTGCAGCCTCGTAAATTCCTCTATGCACAAGCACATCCAGTCCCTGAAATGGGGAAAAAATGTATCAATAGTGCTTACAAAAATGATCTTCCATGAGGAATCCGAGGTTTTCCAGAAAGAAACTTCGGAATGCACTTTTTCACTGATATCTTCAACAATGGTTCACAAGCTTGAAAGAGTATCTGACTAATTTACCTCAAATTGAATTGGCTCAAAGAGTAGATTGGCTTGCCAGGATGCCAGTGACTCGGATCCCTGCCAATAATAGACATTTGGAAATGTTTAGTGTTAAAAATAATCCAACTTATATAAACTGCCACACAAATCACAGCATGAAAATTACAGTTAGCCATTGATTAATTTATGCCAAGTTGATCATCACTGTCATAAAATCAGCTATTAAAATGACTAAAGCTCACAGTCCCATCCACATAGGAACAGAAATAAGATGATTAAGAGCATGTTTCACTAACATGTTTGAATATGTTAAACTTGTCTTTCACATTAAAAAAGCTACTTACTCCGTGGAACCATCTTATAGTCAAAATAAGTAACTTAATTCTTTCCAACTTAATCGAGCAGAGAATTAATTTATTTCATTACTTACTTATTTCTTTGTAAGTACACTTTTTAGGATTATCCAAACATGGTCTTATGCCTTACATGTTTACCTCACAGCCGCATCACGAATATAATCTAATACACTACAAAGAAGCAATACTTGAAGAAGATCTGCCTATCCTACCTGAATGACAAAGAATCTTGTGGCACTCTGATCATCATCACATACGAACCACTCACATGGTGATGAGTGAGTCGAATTCAGATCATCTGCAACAGCCTGCTTTACTTCCTCCTTTGCAGCAACCACTGACGTAACCGAATCAGTGGTTGCCATTAATGAAATTACATCCTGGTTTATCATATCGACATTGTTCTTGATTTCACCGGTTTCTTCGGGCAAGTTTTCGTTTCCCATGAATTTCGAGGATTTGAAGTGAAGAATGCTTTTTGTATGAGATTGTAAATAGGAAGCAGCAGAAGCAGCAATTTGATAAGCAGATATGCTTATCCCGTTTCCATCATTCTCTTCTTTGCATTCTGCATCCCGAGCTTCTTCAGCTGCTGTATTTTCTTCTTGGTGCGGCTTTTCAGTCGATGCCATCTCTTCATGGGCCTTCAACGCCCGTTCTTTCTTCTCCAATGACGAGGTCACAAAGCGTCCATGGTTTCCAAGGAGATTCCCAGACTGTATGACAATAAGAAAAAATAGAAGAACCATCAAATTGTCACCAATATGCATAACTACTCAACCCAATAGAGCTCCTAAATCGACAGCACAACTTACAAAACTGAACCCATTGTCACGTCCTAAAAGAGATATCATAGATAACCTGCATAAATCCAGAGCTACCAAAATCCTACCCAGAATTTGCCTCTGGACACCTAAGGACAATTCAGGCGTCCGAGGAGAGAGACTCATTTTTTTTTTTTTCAAGGCAAGCTTACCTTTTGATACTGCTGATTGTATATATGGAGACAATACAAATGTACAAATTGATCATACATCAAAAGAATTCTTGCTTCCGGGCAATCAAATTGAAGACAGATGAAAATGCAAATGAAATTGAGAAGGGGGGTGGGGTGAAGAATTAAATCATACCTTGATTTTGGGAACGGAATAAGCTAATTTTCCCAAATAAGACATATGAGCATATAATCTAGCTTCTGCCAATGGCAACTTCTTAAGCAGCTTTGAAAATGATTCTTTATCAATATTTTCATCATCATTAATTGCGCACACATCACATTCTTCATACCCTTCACAACATTTCATTTTTTCTTCATCATTATTATTATTTGCATTTCGACCCCCATTTTTATCCTCTTCTTTCATTTTACCCTCCAATTCCTCAAAAATCCCACCATTTTTTTCTTCTTCTCCTTCTTTCCACAGAGAACCTACATGCAAAATTTTGAAAACCCAATTCCCATTCGGTCCTTCAGGTTGCTTCTCTTCTTTATCAACTTCTCCGTCCACCGAAACGGCGTCGTCCACAGAGGCGGCCGGTTCGTACCGGTTTTTACCTCCCGAGGATCTGAGTGGCTGCCGGAAAGTGAAACCCCACGGTGAGTTCCTCTCCGAAGCCGAGGAATTATCCGGCGACGAAGATTTTACAGCCGCCAATGACCGCCCCGTCGCTGCCGCAGCACTAATTTGCGCAGAATGGATTGTACGGACTTCTAGCACCCCATTCCCGGCAACGGAGATTGGCAACGTCATTCCATGGATCCCTGGCTTCAAACAAAATGCATCCATAGGAAAAAAAAGACCCTTTAATGTCCCTTGAATAATTCAAATTCCTCCTTTTTAGTTTATGTTATGCGATTCTCTTATTATCTATAACGTCTAGACCTACAGACATATATACATGTATAGCTATGAAGGAGAGATAGGAGGCTACGTGAAATACAATCTTTGAATTTTGAGTGTTCTTTAATAAATGAACCAATGCTAGAAAGAAAGCGAGAATGGAATAGAGGGCGAGAGTCGGATTTGTTCTTCATTTTAAACCAAACGGGTGACCAAACTTCTTCATACACCCTGGCCCTACCTTCCCGCACCCCCCCCGCCCCCCCTCTGACGACTAAATTTTTGTCAAAATCCCTCATTTTTCTCGAACGAAAGTTTATATATAGAAAATTGTAAAAAGTAAAATTCATTTATAAAAAATTGTTTTTGATATAAAATTGCAATTAATTTCTTGAAACATCATAAAAAATTAACGATAAAATAATCATTTCGTTGGTAATAAGGCAAGTCGTTTACGCGTATTCATACATGTTAGGTTTGTTTGTAAATATTGGCTTGACTGCCACGTGGCTGTTCTTAAAAGGTCAGGTTACGTATCCATAAAGCCATACACTTTCGTGAATCAAAAGTTCTTGCTGACATTAACGGACAGCGGGGTCAACGTCCCATTTAGCATTTTTTATATCAAAATACATTTTTGAAATGTGATTTGATCACTTTATAATTATATATTTTTTAATAAAATAATATTACAAAAAAAAATTATTTTTTTTATTTTTTAATCATACATTCTTCAGCATAACACTATTGTAAAATGTATTTTTTTTTTTTTTTTTTAAAAAATTAGACTTTTTTTTTTTTTTTTNTATAATCTAAAAATTACATTTTCAACCTTAGTCTTTAAATCAAATTCAATAATTAATTTTAACTACATATTCATGGATCAATAACTTTTCAACAACACATTTCATCAACTTTTATCAAAATTTACAAAAAAAATGATTTTAATCTTTATCGAACATGGGACTTAACGATTGCTGTTTGACAATCGTTCTTTCCAAACTATTTTTTCTTATACTCATTTTTAATACGTATTCTTACAATAAAATATTTTTTCACAAAAACCTAAATTTTTTCCTATTTTTAATCACATAATTTCCAAAAATTTACTATTCAAAAACTCATTCTTTTAAAAGAATTGCTGTCAAACGGGCTATTAATGACTTAACTTTAGTGACAATTATATGGAGGCGTGTTTTTAAAATTTCAACTTGAAAATCAAGAATATAGTTTGTTTATACAAAAATCATGTAATAATTTTATATTTTAATATTAATAATAATGTTATAAAATTAAATCAATATACATCCACACACACACACACACACCCCAAACCTCCATCAACCCTACGAAATTTCATATATATACACACACACACCATACCTCCGTCAACCCCTACCAAATTTCACTCTCAAACCCTACTCATTTTCTCCTCTCCCTTTTCTCTCTATCTCTCTCCATTTTCTCTTCTTTCTCTTAACCTCCCACCATAGTTGGCGCTCTCCCACCGCACTCGCTGCGAAGCAATTAATAGAAGAGTATTTGTGATTAATAAACTGGTTAATTTGTGATTAATAAATAATATGTGACCAATAGAATATATAATTTATGACCAATAAATAATATGAGACTTTAAAAATGTGAAATTTCGACTAAATTTATAATTGTAACTCACAATTTGTTAAGTTGTGATCAATTAATTTACTAATTTGTGATCGAGCTATAATTGCGACCAATTATTTTAATAATTTATGATTGTGAAATAAGTTGTAACTTATAAAATTTGTGATTTATTAATTTGATAATTTGTGACTATAAATAAATTGTGACCCATAAAATTTGTTATTAGAAAAAAAACATTTGACTTATTAATTTGATAATTTGTGATCGATATAGAAATTGTAACCTATAAAACTTGTAATTTGTAATTGAAAAATAATACATGACCCATTAATTTGATAATTTGTGACCAAGAGATAAGTCGTGACCTATAAAATTCGTATTTTTTGACTGTGACGTTTATAATTGTGACCATTACGTAACCATGACCATAAATTATATAATATTGTGACCTTAATGTATTTAATTAATAGAATATTTTTTAATTAATAGAATTTAATGAAGACCTGATTTTTTATATAATAAACCTAAATTCTTAATTTTATAATTGTATTCTGCAACCACCACATATATGTAATGTTTCCTTAACTTTAGTTTTTAAATTGCTATATTAAGTACGATGCTTTTATAATTTTTTATTAGTAAATGAAACATTTTATTTAATTAAATATAATTTTTAATTTAATAATTTAGTAGTAATATAATTTGTAATTAACTCCTGTTTGACAACTATTATTTCAAACTTTTTTTTATACAAACTTTTTTTAACCACACATTCACATAATAAAATATTTTACATGTAAATTCAAAACTTCATTTTACCCAAAAATGGTTGTCAAATGGAGGCTAAATAATTTATGAAATAAATTAACTGTTGAATTAAAATAACCTATCTTTCATAGCATGCATTATCATCGGCGTCGCTAATTCGTAATTAAACAGTTTTTGAAATAAATTAACTATTGAGTTAAAAATAAAGAAATAAACGATACACTTTCATTTGATGTAATATTTGGCGTAATGATTGAGAAGATTTTGTAAAATGGGGACGAAAATGATAGCACTAATTTGGTATGAAAGCTGCACCAATTTCATGATGGCAAAAACACTCTTTGTCCCGGCTCAATGACCGGGATAAAGACAGGGGTGCCAACTGGCGTCCTCCGGGACAAAGAGCACGGCTCTTTCATGATAATGGATGGAATTGGATTTGGGTTATGCAAATTTGTCGGGAAGAAAAAAAATTGGGAAATGCTTTGAAATATTAAGTATTGACAATAGTATATGATTTGATGTAAACGTTGATTGTATTTTAAACAATTCGATGATAAGATGTCACGTGATATTATGTCAAGAATTATATCAATCATTATATTATTGTAGCATGACTCATTGGATTTAGACTTTCAACCTTCAACAACTAAAAATGGCTGAGTGGTAAGGGGGAGATTGCAAATCATTTTTTGCTAGTTCAAATTCGAGTGTCACCTGATCAACAAAAGGCTCTAAGGGCTTGTTTGAGCCCCATTTTTTTTTTTTTCAAAAAATGCATTTTGTAGTAGTGTTATGATGGAGAATGTGTGAAGAATTTTTTTTGAATTTGCATATAACATTATTTTATTGAAGAATGTGTTGTTATTATTGGTCAAATCACTGTTCAAAAATGTATTTTGATGGGAAAAAAAAAAGAGTTCAAACGAGGGCTTAATTAATACAATAGATAATAAGACTGAAATATTTACAAGATCAAAGAAATAATTTCTTTTTGTCTTGTTATTGTCCCTTACTTTTCATTAGTTGGGTTCCATCATCTTCAATGACGATTTTCGTCTAAAATCTCTATCTATGTTGTAAGAAAATGGACGTGTGAAATAAAATGTGTCACAAAGCGACAAGATACTAGAAAATACTATTTTTCGAAATAGTAAGACACGAAACGTTATGAAAATATTGTAGTTGTAATTGAGAATTTAGTTAACTCTTAGTTGAAGCCCACAAAGTCCAAAATAATGTGCGACTCTTAACTGAAGTTCTTCAAATAGTTTGGTGAAAAGCTTCAATGAAGTTTCCTCCTCATGTGGTTATGAATACGACGTGGCACAGACAATGTTCGGCCCTCTTGATTTTCGTGGGTGGTCAAGGGTGGATTGGACACCACGCAACGTGCATTACTCTTCCAGTCACTAGATCCTATCTACGACCGAATCGTTTCCAAGATAGGTAAACTCTTAAATAGTAAAGATAACTCTTTTCGAGGCTTCTATCCACGTCTCAGACTCCTTAATGTTACTATCAAGTTTTTTGAATATTATTAATATAAAAATATCCATCCACCACATACGTGCAAGTCAATTCATTTGAACACATCGAAAAATAAACATCGAAAAATAAGAAGCTTAGTAAATTGACTTATTTTTGAAACCTACAAAGTACTTATAAGTGATTCCATTTAAACAAGTCCGAGAGTAGGAAGCTTCATCTCACCCTTGTAGGAGACAGGGATAGTTATGTTGCCAATTACAGGAAGATCAACAATGAAGCCCAAATCCAAAACATAGTCAACATCCCAATCTGCACCTATATCTTGGGCCAAGCCCAATAACCCATTATATGGAACCTTTATTGTCACATCCAACATTGTATTGTCGTTGGCCTTCAAGAACCCTGGATCTGGAGCTTTACCTGATACAATCTCCCTGGTTCAAACCAATTTAATTAAGCAAATAAATTATAATCGATCACAGATTATTCAAGGAAAAAAAAAGTTAAAATTTTGATTATTGTACTATCAAGTAGATCATATATTGTTGTGTACCTTGAGAAGTAAAATGGGATAGACTAGGTCGAGCTGCCTAACGGGAGCAGAGCCAGGATTATTATTAAGTGCGGGCACAATTCTTTTGATGTGTTCTTATTATTTACGTGTTCTAACAATTCTTTCTCAATTATTGTCTTTATGACAAACATAGTCGTGCCTGCTTTGATTATTTACTTCTTTAGAGTCACGATTTTGTTTGGCGGTATCACGTCATTTCCATCAACTACTTCTCATAGGTCTTGCCCTTCAAAAGAAAACTCTATGCAAGTTTGTCATGTGATATAATTTTGGGTTATTGAGCTTTTTTATTATGTGTATCACTTGTAAGTTGTTTATCTTGACTTAATTTACCTTTTCGTAATTAATCAAACTTTATAGAATTTTTAGAATCCCCCTTTGTACACGAACTCCAAAAGCTAAAAAAATTCGTCTATTATTGTTATGCTCTAATATCAAATTGATGAATTTAAATATTAAAGAAACAATTTAATTAATAAAACTTTGTGTAATATTTTGTTACAAAACACACTATTATGTATGCATGCACTGCCTCTTTCTTTCTCACCAAGGCCGACCATAAGATATTTGAGGTAGACGACAAATTATTACGAAACTCTTAAATATAAATTTCTATAAGCGTATTGATCTCTTTAGTACCATTCATGTTCTATTCAAATTGATTTTTTTATATTATTTTTGAAAAATTAAATG
>CAIGRN010186577.1:0-17862 GCA_903798345.1 Fraxinus anomala
GTATGAGATAAAGCTGCTGTTGTGCCAATTATTTTTCAGTACATGACTTTCAAAATATTCCAAAAGTTCATAATACCCCTTAATGCAATTGTGTTTGAATAAAGGATTTTGTCTGATCCGGCAACAATACTGACAATTGATCCAGACAATGAATAACTGGTACAGAAATTGTCTGCAAGGAATCACATTACGTGGAATAAACAAATGACATTTTTTGTGTACAACGGACATATTTTTGCTTTTCATTCCAGTTTAATCGGTCCCAGACAGGAGTTAAAACAGTAAACTAATGTACTCTCCACCCACCGGAGGACAAAAGGGGCAAGGGCAAAGAAAATTTTCTTATTTTCTCTGCTTCCCGTGGTCTATTTTTAGACATACAAAACTTCAATCTGATGTATAAGCATTTAAATTTATCATTCCATTCCTTAGGCAACTGTAATGTGAGTTCAAAAGAAAAATAGTCATTGTAGAATATGATATTCATATATTCGCATGAAAAATATGGAAGTATCCACATTTAATTGTTAGAAATTATGAAGTTACAGAAGTACAAAACAAGATCTGACTGTACATGCACCTGAATTGGAAGTGACTTTGGAACAGGTGAGATAGTTTGTGGTCCATAGATTATACTGCTTCTCAAAATTGCAAAGTTTGAGCAGTTTGCATATACAAAGTGCTCTGCAGCCACTTTAGACTTCCCGTAAACATTCACTGGAGCAGTTTCATCTTCTTCCTTATAGAAGGGCTTTGTCCCTTCATAAACTGCAGCAAAGTCAAATTTGTTTCAATTTGGCCAATGAAGAATATGAATATAATTTTTCTTTGTGTTTTCTGTGGTTTTTTCTCTTTTCCCTTTAGGGTCTGTAGGTATGCAGAGGCCGTGAAGAAACAAGGAAAAGAACTTGTAAAAGAAGTGAACCATGAATCTTTGTTGTAATAACTGGAAGCCAAAAGCAAGAGAATTCATAAAAATACAAGAACAGGATGTATTACAATGATTCAACACGGATAGAGCTATGGGGTGCTTCATCTTGTGCAAATTTCTGACGAGGATTGGAATGCCATGATCCCTTGTTTAAGGAATTAAATAGATCATGATTTGAATTAAGCAAAATTCATTTTCTTAAATTTGGAACGAAGTTTTTCAATTCAGATAAATGCGCAAAATGAAGACAGGAGTTAGACATGTTAATTCTTCCAGGTGATAATAAAGCCCTCCCAAGAAAAAATATAGTCTTATCAAATTAATTCTAGAATGAAAGACGGAAACCAAATTAACATAGAAGACATGCTTTCTCATTGAAAAAATAAAGAATCAGTGAGAGCTCATCAAGTTGGTGCTATACATAAATGGATATATATCATCTGTCTTTGGAAACTATAGTTCAGAATTGCACTACAACAGATATGAGTAACCTTGATCAGTTGATAAATGAATCAGAAGAGTATTTTTCCCACTAAAGCTTGATAGCCATTTTATAAGAGCAGTAGGAATATTAATAGACATGGCAGCTGTAGGATCCATCTCGCAGGCACGAGGGACGGAAAGAGCAGCACAATTAACCACCACATCAGGCTGTAATACAAAATCAGCATACTAGTCAGCAATTTTATGAACCAGCCTAATTCCTGGCACAAAAAATGAAGACCTTGAATGTTACTTAAAAAATAAATAAATAAATTGTCTATTGTAATAGAAATAATTTACTCATAATTCATAAGTGACCTTCTGTCATTAAAAGAAAGTGTCCATTTTTTCATCTTTTATAGTGATTTGTGAACATTAAACTCTTGCACTAGTTTTAAACAGTACACAAATATCACTCAAATGTCGTCAAAACCCATCACTAGAAACCTTCAGGGTTCAATAATGCAGTACAGATTTTCTTCAAATTTTCATCCAAACCCTGTTCCCGGACACGCAACAATTTTAAAATAGAAATTAATAGTAAACAAGAAATTTAGGATCACAGTCTTGCTATCACAAGGAATTAAAAAATGCAGTACTTAAAAGTTATATACCAAAAAATGAAGAAAACATGTATGAAGGATCAAACCGTCTAGCAGTACATACTAAACAAGCACAAACCCATTATAAAAGTAGAAATGAATTAACTACTTAATTACTAAGTAGCCATAACCTGGCCCAATGTTTGGGTGACGGCATTGAGGCCATCGCCGGTGCGCAAATCGACTTGGAAAGGAAGAGCGTGAGGAATGGCACGGATTAGTTGCTGAGGAGGGGGATTAGTATGGTGGGTAAATGCAAGAGTACATGGAGATCTTTGTTGGATCTCAGTGAAGGATTGCAAGAGGTGCTGGCCTAAGTAGCCTGTGCCTCCAACAATCAGCACTCGCTTCTCGCACATCTCTCTGTATCTCCCCTGTACACACGAACTCGCCGGTTTATCTCAGCCGATGCCCAATTGTTTCCGAATGTAACACATCCCGAAACAAATTTTGCTGGGAGAAGATTGATAAACAAATTTTTTTTATCGAGTCCTATATTATTTTAACGAGAATGTGAGGTTGAAAATAGACGACGGGAAAAGAGTATTTTTGAAAAAAATAAAAATCAAATAATTTTTTTTAGGATATTCTTAAATAAGTATTTTTTTATTGATTAAATTTGAAAATAAGTAAATTGTGATTCTTTTGAAGTAGGTGACATACTTGGGAGTAAATTATCTAAATATTTTTTTTAGTTAAAGTCCATCTAAGCAAAGAAAAGATATTATTTAAAAATATTACTAAAGCATTACTTTTATGGGGGCCCTCATGCAGAGTTCGCTTATACAATCTATAGTACATTTACTTTAATTTATTTTTTATATTCATTTTTAATTATATATTCGTACAATAAAATATTTTGTACGTAAATTCTAAAAAAAAATTTATTTTTTAATAATACATTCTCCAAAAAAATATTATTCAAATTGTCGAGATGATGGCAATGGGTTTGTTGAAGAAACACGCAAGGCATTGCAAGAAGAGTCTGCTCCCCTGACTGATGCTATCTTGGGAGGCAGCTACAGAGCGGTTTCTCAAAGCTGCAGAGTTGGACGTCGTGTATATAAAGAAACTGACCAAGATACCCTCAAAGCTCTTCATGTCCACGTCTTTCGATTTGCAGATGAATCTTGAGGATGCACCTGCGATGGTACATTATTTGGGAACTGGTTTTCCAAGTTCACAACAAGAAGAAGAGCAATGTAAAGACTAAAGAGGTTGGAGTGTCTGTATCTCCCGAAAAACATTGGTACATATCAAAAAAATAGGCTATCTAAGATTGATTGTCCCGCTCCATCAACTAGTCCCCGTGAACAAAAATATGAAACGCCTAATCAACGATCCATTTGTATCCAAACACATGTAGCAAGATTGATAGCTAGTTACTAGTTTGTGCACACGGTGATTTCACCTTGTAAAACTATCTATCCAGGTAAAACAACATAGCTTTCACTAAATACTTGCCTGATTTTACTGCTAAGCTTTCCCCTATAGAAGTCTTCATCTGCTGCTGATTATCTAGACTCGTAAACTAATAGTGCTAAAAAAGTAAGATTATCAATGAACCTGTAAGGGAAAAAAGCAGCAATTAGTGAAATCAAAAGAGAGCAGAATTAGAGTGTGAAAGTCTAATTATCAAGTGCAGTTTATTCCAATATACGAACTGCATTTTTGCAAAAGATAAGCCATCGTTCATCAGTCAAATCCATCTACCTAGTAAGACATACCACTAGTAACTGATTAAACAGAAAAGGTGCTTCTTTATTAAGCTAAATACTCTGTTAATAAGGTCAATACACAGTATAATGCCATTTGATTGAGAGTTGAGATTGACAAATTTGGACCGAATGGAATTGCAGTATAATAACTCTATTATCTAATAAAATTTCTCGATCCCAATGTCAAAGGGAACTGGAATTCAGCAAGATTCAGACGGTATGCCGAGTAGTACATTGCCATAATTCTCCATTAATCTTTTAAATGGCCAAAAATTGTCGATTTCCTTTGTAAACAAGCATTAATTAAGAAAATTAATAAGTAAATCAAAGTTGATATGATCCATACTGACTAGCAGAAGAGATTTGCAGACTGTGGGTGTGCCAAGTTAAGTTCTTCTACTGAATGAAACCACATACTTCCGTAGAAAAAATGGCTAAATTCAAGAAGATTTTGTCAAGCTATCTGAGTCCTGATCTGCATGGATGGAATTAACAACGGAGTTTTTGATGTCAGTACTTTCACTCCAACAAAACGTCAAATGCTCGTTCCAGGCATTTCCCCACAGATTTAATGGCAGCATTTTTTTCAAGCTTCTGATATTTGAGTGAAGAATGGAGAGGTCGTCTCAAAGCTTAATATTGGTCATCCACTGCGTTTGGATTTTTATGTGCTTCCAGAAGCAAGTTGCTCAAAAAATCCATAATTTTATCTGGTGTATCGGAAGTACTTCTACTGCACGCTTGTTGAGAAACTTGAATTGCTCATTTTCTAATAATGGATGGCTTGTTATCATAACTTACTGCTGCAGTCTTCAAAATGGACTCTGGGCTGCTGTACAAAACCGGTGTTACTTTCATACAACTTCTTGTAGAAATTGGTGGCCTGATATAACTATCCGTACTTGGAAATCTACCGCTTGACATGAAAATTTTCATATCATCCTCCCGAAGTGGCTGATAGCATAGGCCTGCATAAGATTTATCTGTCAGACTTTGGTGCACTTCAGTGCAATCACATTTATAACTCCTCCCCTTTGGCAAGGTTGAACAGGGAAATGCCTCCTTTTTGCTGGTTCTATTGTTGTTAATCTCTTTTGGGGGAGAATTCTTACATTTTGGCTTATATTTGGAAGGAAATGCTTGAGGCAAGGAGCTGCTTAACTCATGCTTATGACAATAACCATGGTCTAACACTATGGACTGCTTAGCTTCTGATATGTCGGTACTGTGACTTCCGTTGTGAAACGTTTCTATCAGATTGCAAGTAGATGATAGTAGTTTTACTGGATAATTTGCCTGTCCACTCGGAACAATTGTAGAAGATCCATTCTCAGAAGACTGCAGATGACTTCGAGTTCTTTCTGGATGTCCAAGAAGCAAATCAAGGGAACCCGAATCTCCATTCCTTTTGTTATCCACCTTCTGGTTTGACAAACAGTGTGGTCCAGGAGTATGCAAATCAGGGATATCGAATCCTGGATGATTTAAAGCGAAACCGCATGCCATAGAGTTAGCAAGTTTCTTGTTGAGAGAGCAATTCCAACGATTTTTTATTGAGTTCTCCGGCCTAGCACATTTCCACAGTAAAAACTTAAGAAAGATCAGTTCCAATCTTTTTTATTAAAGAAGCAACATAATCCAACATTAACAATAAACAACCACCTTACAACATTTTAGTAAATGGTGAATTAATTTAAACTCCCTGTAAAACTAAATAATGTTTAATTAGACATTTTGATGCAAAAATTTGATTGTGTTTTCAGAGTACATGCTAATAAATTTTTCATTTTCATTTTGAGTCAAAATCATCACTTGTCAGTACTAATAGTGGTCGAAATTCTTGAACTAAATATACCTTCCTGGCAAAAGCTTTGTCATTTCGGCCCATTTGTTTCCATATACTGCATGAGCATTTATAAGAATTTCGTCTTCCTCTTTGGTCCAGGCACCCTTGTTTATTTCTGGATTCAAATGATTGTGCCATCTAAGATAGTCACGAGAGTGTTAAACTTCTGATAAAACAACGGAAGGATGCGTGCAAGGAAATAACCATATTAATAAACGTGTAAACACAATCAAATATGTCTATTCAACCATTTCAGATCCTAGAGATAAAGTGCATAAACTGGTTTTTAGCTACCTGTCTCGACATTGCTTTCCTATACGGCCTGGAAGGTGTTTTGCTACTTCAGACCATTTTTTGTTACCCTGTTTGCCAACTAACTCGATAAGAACATCATCTTCCTGTAAAAATGGAACAAGAAACAAGACTTCAATCATACATCAATGAACATAAATGTCCTCAACAGGGCAAACAAATGTCAAACTCAAACCTCCTTAGTCCAGGGTCCTTTATTAAGTTCAGGGTTAATAACTTTTTGCCAGCGATGCAAGCACTGCACATCTGTTCGACCAGGGAGGCATTTCGCTGCAAAAAATCTTACTAACTTAAGTGAGGAAGAAAAATAAACAAGAAAATTGTCTATTGCACTATCCAGTACCACACATCAAATATGAATTAATTGTACTGAAAACCGTGAAAGAGGAATTTTATCAAGGCGTGGAAACAACATAGAAATACTTCATTAAAACGTGCCTATTCCTTTCCAGCACTTTCCATTAAATTGTTGAACTGCATCTCGCAAAGTTTCATCCTGTTCATGTGAAAGAAAAAACACAAAAAAGTATTGTTCAATTCATATTCCTTCAACTATCAAATAATTATTACCACACAAAGATGAAGTTATTAACAAATCCCAGTTAAGTAATCCACTAAGTTCCAACATATACCAGAATACAATATCAACTATGAATAATATTAAGAAAACACTCGTGCAGAGGATGAGAAACTACCGACCTCTTCCTTTGTCCATTTCCCCTTTGACAATGTTCTAGCTGTCACTCTTGTATTCCTACAGTAGTAAAAAGTAGTTAAAAATCATAGATTCTAACTACTCAATCTAGTCTTTTCATAAAATTATAGTGTCTTGTAGCAAAACCATTTTTTATCTGTGGTGCCTCAAGCTCCTTAAAGTCTAAAGTCAGCCTTTTTTCGTCTCCAGTCTCAGTGATAGCTCGTTGTATATTTAGGCTCAAAAGTTACTCAAATGTATTATGAATTGAAATAATAAACAAAACTAAATCAGAAACAACACTTGCTGCAGATTTCAGATTATTAACTGTAATTTTTTACACCAAAAAATCCTCCCTATAATAATTTTCACGAGATAGGAATATTAGGGTGATCTAATACTATACTATTACAAACATCTAAATCCAAGATTTAACCTCTTGTTGCCTTCATCCTTCTTAACATTGAGTGGTTTATGATCATCAGCACCATCGGTTGTAGGCGAATTTGCAGACTTTTCTTCTTTTTCTGTCTCCACACCAGACCCCTCAGCTCCCTCCATACTTCTTTGTTTTATTTTTCTTAGAATGGTGAAAGGAAAATTAATTCCTAGTCCTCCTTACAGTTTAAGGTTAGACCTCGAACAAACCCAGGAAAAAAAAGAAAAAATATATATCTGATGGTAAAACCATCGTATCAGAATTCAGAAGCAAGAAAACCCCACATCAAATCTTGAACCCAAAATTTTGAATTTTAGCAGAGCACAGAACCCAACGGTCATAATATGGATTATGGAAAGTGCAGCAACGGCT
The DNA here is from genome assembly GCA_903798345.1 of Fraxinus anomala. NCBI lineage: Eukaryota > Viridiplantae > Streptophyta > Magnoliopsida > Lamiales > Oleaceae > Fraxinus > Fraxinus anomala. The sequence goes on from CAIGRN010186577.1 coordinate 7,398, forward strand.
AGAAAAAATGGTGAGAAGACTCCATGAAAGGAAACAAAATATTTCTCTTGATTGGAGTTGAGTATAATTATGAAAAGAGTTTGATGTGTACAAGGAAAGTGAAATATCTGGAGTGAGATAACCATTTAGAGAGATTTATGAATGATGAGCTACATAAATTCGCAGGAAATAAAGTGAAAGAGAGGGACTGTAAAGGATCGATCACGTTGAAGTATGCTATTGGTTTTGAATTTTGCTGAATTTTTGTATTGGATCGAACTCTTATGCAAAAGGAATTCTACCATGGGAGTCTTCGTGGCTTGCAATTATTGATTAATAAACGAAATTAGAACAATAATAAAGATTAATTTTGTGTTATTAAACTTAATTAGTTTCAAATTTCAGTGTCATGTTCTATCGCACATATGAATAGAGGTAGTCATTCGATACCTTATCTTTCACACATATGAATAGAGGCAGTCATTCGATACCTTATCTTTCACGTAATCATCATGTGATACTCTAAAAACGAAAATGATAAAATGAGGATTATGATAATGTTTTTAAAATTTAAATATTAAAATACATGTTTTTATTTATTTTAACGCTTTTATTTACGTGACATAGTGGTAAGTTGACATATCATGTAACGATTATGTGAAAAATGTGTTTATGTAAGATGGTTAATTACGCAATTTTCACCAATTGAAGGATGACAAATGACATGGTGGTAGAATTTGAAAATAAAGTAAAATGAAATTTTTAGCGATCCGGTTGGAACTAAATTGAAGTTTGGTGATTTAAAGAGACAAATTAAAGTTTAATAACTCAATTAAGGTTGTGGTTTAGTGACTGTAAAGAAAATTTATCCTTAAAAAATCTATTAAAATACTCTTTTTCACCTTTTCATTTTTCACCTAATTAACATTTTAATAAAATCCATTAAAATTTAGATGTCCCAAACTGAGATTTTAATAAAATCCATTAAATTTTAGGTGTTCCAAACTAAGATTTTAATAAATCAATTAAAATTTAGGTATTTTCAATAACTAGATATTTTATTAATTTTATCAAATTTGAAAATACATATAACAAACTATTTTAAAATTTCACCATTTTCAATAAGATTTTTATGAATATTGTCGAAATCTATTCAAATCCAAGAAATCCATTAAAATTTATAATCTTTCAAAATTCATTAAAATCTCATTTGAGGACAGATATGGCATTTCGATTATTAGTAATAATAGAATAATGCTATTTTTATTTAGATAACACAAATTCCAATTTATCAAGTAGAATGGATTGCTCTAGTTTATCATTAAGAGAAATTAGATGATGACAAGATTGAGCAAATCTCCCGTGGGATATTTGTGGATATCCCTTTCTTGCATATTTCTCATTGGTATATATCCGATTATATTCTATTTATTAGATTAAAATTTAAATTTAAATTGAAGATGTTATAATCTCAGGCCTCTCGCATTAGAAAACCGTGTCGTAACTTCATTACAGGAAGATCGAAAGCAGCAGCAAGAGACTTTCGAATCCGAAATGGAGGACATTTTGCACCAATTCCATCGACTGGAAAGAGAAGCTTGGAGCATTTGATTGATCAAGTAATGCGACGTCCTGAGAGTCCAATGTTCAACCCATCAGCCATAAAAGTCTACACTCCTTCAGCAGCATCATAAATTTACTCAAATGTTCTGCTAGGAACTTCCATAGGACTGAGGCAAATAACCTGCACGAGGAAGGCAGTGATTCAGACGAGAGAAGACCTTAAGCAAAACACCGTAAAGGTCATCTTTAACATTCGATAATTTACAGGGATTATTAGCATTTCCACGCCAATTGGGGTAAGGTTGATTCGGGGAAGGACAGAAAGCAAGTGAAAAATGCCTAGTTTTGAATTTAGACAAGTGCTCAATAAGTTGAAAGTGCTCTTTGTAGAATATAACGGTGGTTTTAACTCCCCCTTCCCTTCCCTTTTCCAAAAACTGAATGCAGCGTGTATTATAAGCATGTGGATATGGACTACAAGCCAGCTACAAAGATCCTAACAAAATTACAAATAGAGCAGTTAGAAAGTTCCGTTGACAGAAGTACAAGGTACAAACTAAAGGAACATCAGAAACAAGATCAGCTGGACAGAGTACTTATTGATGGTGATGTAGATGCGACCTTCCAATTCATGGAAATATTGCATTCACGAATGCCTCTGCGTCAAAGGGTTGCAGATCTTCTATGCCTTCACCAACGCCAACGAACTTCACAGGAATGCCGAGCTCATCAACTACACTAACCTACAAGAATTTCGGGAAAATAGCTCATAACAGATATTGGAGAGTTAGAAATCATTATAAAGTGAATGAACCAAAAAGAATGAAAATTTTGAAAATGCTAAACATACCACACAACCACCTCTTGCAGAACCGTCAAGTTTGGTCAATATCAAACCAGTTATTCCAACAACCTGGGTTTGAATATTAGGCCGTATAGCACAGGCACAAAGTTTTAGTGCAGTAGAGGTGGGAAAATAAGTAACAAAAATTTGACTTTAACGGACTGGTATTATGCTACCTAGTATCCTAGAAAAATGAATTTCAGGATTAAGCACCATATTTTCATTTCTGATAGAGCTGGTGTGTAAGCAACCCTTGAGAAAACAAAGGGTATAGAATATGTTTAACTAACATTTCCAGTATAAATGGACAGGGATAGGAAATATTACATCGTTAAATTCTCTGGCTTGTGGAAGCATGTTTAGACCAGTTGTCCCGTCCAACACTTGTAGGATTTCCTGCAAAAATTATAAGAGAAATATCATGTCACAACAAACGAAAAAATTCCACAAGTTCTTTCGACAAGTAAATGGTGCAAAAGAGTTCAATGTATGGCCCCTGAACTTCTTTAGTTTTTTTGATAATTCTGCAGTTCATCCATTAAAATTTTTTATCCATTCACAAGAACCTTGTGCAGAGTCACAATTTAATATTAGTTTTATGCCTAAAGAGCAATGTAAATATTTCTCCTCTCAACATTTTATAAATGCATAAATACACTCTTTTACACACGTTGATGCACCCCTCCCCCTCCCCTCAGTGAAGAAAATGAAAAATTAATAAAGGATAGGAAGCATTTTATCTATATTGCAGGATAATGCATATTTGAATCCAAGTTAACGAAGTATCGGACTCACAAGCCCTATATTAATCAACATAAAAGGATAATCATGTAATACTATCACGAGACAGTAATATAGGAAATAAGGCTGAGAATGCTGACATTGGGTGCACCGGAGACAGCTTTTCCAATAGCTTTCTTGCATGCAACCAGTTCTTCCATCAGGCTATAATTGGTATGCAAACCTGAATTTCAAAAGAAATCTTAAAAAATCCCCAACGCCAACTGTAAAATTTACATCTGTCAAGACTTACGTCCAGATGTGTCGCAGAGAACAATATCATAACCTTGTTCTTTTCCCTTTTTCACAGCCTGTGAAAGAACTACTCAGGGAAAACTTTAACATCACGTGTTAGGAGTATTGGCAACTTAAATCTCATTACCGGACCAATCAGATCTTTACCAGATGATGCTTTTGCATTCTCCTTTTCAGCTACAACAATCTCACAGTCGGTCCTTTCGGCCCATATCTCCAATTGATCGCTTGCAGCTGCTCTAAAAGTATCTCCTGCCGCCAACAATACCTGGAAATAATCTGAGTGTCAAGCAGAAATGAGAACCACTTAACCCCCCAGCAAAGGCTAGGATTATGTGACTCAAAAAGACATCTAATTATTGAGTGAGCTGGCCAGACACCAGAATCTTGTAATTATTGTAATTTTCAAGCTTTTGGAAATCATATCACTTATAAATGCATATCAACAATTAAATTACGACTATGTTTTCGACTAGTCATAATGACTAAGGAAACAAAATTAAAACACTTGTGTAAAAAAGGCAGAGTATCGAGAATTACTATTACCTCTTAGTTTGAAAGCTAAGTTCAAATAATCATCATGAAATGAGATTCCAGATATAGGGCATCAATAAAGCAACCAAGGCACCTTACAAACTATTTTCATGATAATATTCCATGATCTGAATGTCAAACAAATTAGTTTATGAATCTCATATATTAATTTCAAAACTTGCATAAATCTGCTGATTTTACTGATACAAAATGCACATATAGAAGTTAAGGTCGTATTAAAATTGAAGTAGACATAACCAAATAAAAAGAACTGAAGCAAAATTGAATCATAACCTCACCTTGGCACCTTCTTTCTTCAATCTATTTGCCAGCTTCCCTGCATAGAAATTTTTTGTCAGTTATTGTCGCTTTAGAATCTTCAACATCCTGAGAAAAACAACAAAAATTTCACGCATGTTTTGCAAAAGAACTGCAAAAAGCAGCACTTACTAGCAATTATATCACGAAAGATTAATGAAACCTTTTTCTCAAGTGCTAAATACAAACCATGAGTTCCCCGAAGATGCTGGACTGATTAAAACATTATATGATAAACATAAATGGCGCTGCAGTTGCTCTTTAATAATTACACGTGCAAACCTTTCACCACACTAAAATCATTGAATAACAACTAGGATTAATGCAATTTTCTCTAAGTGACAAGTGCTAACTACAAACCATGATCCCAAAAGATGCTTAACTTTTATATTTTTTCTTTACTATGGAAAAAAAAATGCTAACTCGACGACAAGATTATGCAACTGTTATAAATAGCCTTTCAGTTGCCTGTACATCCTTCACAAACAACATTTTTGAAGACAGAGAATGCTTCACAGACCCCTCACTACATGGTTGATCTTACCAAGAGATGTAGTCTTCCCACCTCCATTGACACCAACAATCATGATAACAGCTGGTTTCCTAGTAAGACAGCCATTGTCAACAAGTAGCAGATCAAAACACGCCCAAACAAAAGAAGCATAAATTTCTGATATAATTCTAACCTGAAACCCAGTTGGAGCTCGGATATAAGTTTCTTTCCAGTTAACAAATTCAATATACTCCTCTTTAAAGCATCCTACACCACAAAGGCTATTTCAGGAAATTTATATACTAAAAAGCAATATATAGGACAGGAAATACTTTGAGGACTTAATAGATCTATTGAACAGATAAACACTTCAGAATAATAACCTTGATCTCGCTCCCGGATTTGAGTTTCCCAGCATATATATCTTCCCTTAAGCTCTCGACAATCTTTATAGTAATACTCGGCCCAAAATCAGCCACTAACAATGCCTAAAAGAAAACGATAAAATAATACATGAACAAATAAAGCTCTCATCACTTGCATACACCAGCATTTGTTTCTATATTGTCACCAATACATGCATAAGTTCACATATCTTATACCTACACATGTGTTCTGTGATCCATAATCAAGTACACCAATCCAAACAGAAGAGTTAAGATCAGATATCAAACTGTCAACAGGTACTAAATAAATAACAAGCCGTAGCCTAAACCTTTCAAGCATTATATATTTCTCAAGTAAAAAACTAATTTTTTTTCTTTGAAAAAATTTGCACTTTAAATTTTCTTTTAAGTTTCGGCTATTACTAAGCGTTACAGAAAAATCAGACTCGTTGGAGATACCTAGCTACCAAAGAGAACAATGATCCAGAGCCACAAACAGTGGAATTAACCGCTACTGAGCAAATCGAAAAGAGCAAAACCCCAGCATGCAAACATCCATTTGCCCTATTTTAAGCATTACTGCACTAGTGACCTAAGAAACAATCAAATAGAACAAAACCCAGAATCGAAAGCTTCCTTTTAACCCAATTTACCTAGAGTAAGAGAAAAAATTCCATTTGCTAGGGAGCTTCAGGAAATGATACGGAATTTCTAAAAAAACTAATATAAAGGAAAAGAGTAAAAACCTCTTCCAGATTATCTAGAACTCTATCAGTATCAGAGAGATTCCAATAAAGCAGAAGCTCGTCAATGACAGCTAAATTATCTCTTGTTTTAGAGAAACCGGAGAATACTTTTTCCACGTCACTTTTAGCTTTCTCCTTGATTAACCTACCCAGCTTAGTGAAAAAACCGGTCTGGCCCGCCGAGCATTTAAACTGGGAAGTCCGGGTTGGGCATGTAAACACCAAGTTAGTTGGGAGATGAAGGAGCGTAGTTGCGGAATTCGGTGGTGGAAATGGTTGTTTGGAGCGGAGTGGGGGGAGATGAGAAGACAGAGAAGAAGCCACTGATTTTGGTAGCTGATGAAATGAAGTGCGGTGCCGGAATGGATTATATGTTAAAGTACGACGTCGTATAGTACTTAAGTTAAGATTTCACTTTTCAGCAATGGCAAGTGTTTAAATCATTGGTCGTCAGACTTTCTCCTTGTTACTATTTGGTCAAATAATGATATAAAAGATGATGTACATGTAACATGATTGATTTAAGTAATAAAATGGAGAAGTTCATTGGCAAACGATTCGACCAAATTATTACTCGAACCAATCAAATTATATGTGCATCATCTTTTTCTGCCTATAATTGAAAACTACGAGAGTACTTGAAAAATGTAAAGTAAAGAATGTACATTCAGCGTTATTGTATCCCAACACTAAAATTCAAAATACTTACTCATGATCAGTCGGCTTTCAAACGTGGTACGTGTCCATTATTTCGATGGATTCCATTTAAGGAATTTATCTAACATGGCTAATGAAAATTTTACGCATCAAGTCAATGCCGTTAACTTTATCCGAAGAGGACAAATAGTATTCTCAAATTGTCCCTAAACTTTCACATTTGTTATAAATGACCATTAAACTTTGAAATACTTCTCAATGTAACAGTACTTTTAAAAGTGTCTCCCTGTAATAAATAACTTGCAAATTTTGCAAACATGAATTCTCTTTCCTCTGTCTTTTCCCACCTTACATTTGACATAATTTCGTGTTGGAATTTTATGGTGTTATGTTAACATTTATTGATATTTTGATAACGAGTTGATTATAACTTAACAATGTCTAGAGACTCAATTCGTTAATGTGGTCATGACTGGATTATTGGGATGGGTGTACCTCGTTGGTTTAGATGCATGTCTTAATGAGATGAATGGGATCAGTACAATTTGGATAGTGTCTAGACTTGATTGATTCGTTAACGTATTTTATTTTATTTTAGCTACTAAAGGATTTATAAACGATTTAGTTTGTAAATAGATAGAATGAGTTATGGATAAGTGGACAATACTTGTAAATTTATTGAAATGTATAATTGAAAATGAAATTTGAACATTTATAAATCATATATAAATTTGCCAAATGGAGGCTTTAGCATCAATTTCTTGGTGTAGATTTGTATATATGTTTGGATTTCTTTAGTTCAATTCTTGATTTTTTGTATCTTGGCCGGATTTATGCATGATATTGTAAATTGATTATCAGCTCGTCACTTTTAACTTTTGATTAGTGTATGACCTCTAACTTTGTTAGTGTTCAATTAAATTTGATCGACAGAAGATAGTTATAGAGACTTATTTTTAATCTTATAATAGTGACATGAACCTATTCGCTGGAAGAATCAAAAGACAAAGTTCAATGACAATGGAGAAACACGATCGAAAGTTCGTCGACCAATTGACAACATAATTGGTCCTAACCGGACAAAGTTAATGGCACTGACGAATTTTCATTGGTAGCTTCTTTAGTGAAATCCATTGGAATGATGGATGACTATAACATTTAGAATTTGAGTGTTCATGGAGGAACATTTTGAAGTTCAACAATAAAAAATGTTAACACGGAGAAAGTTGATTGACAAATAATTAATAAATCTCGTGCAAATGGAGAGAATTTCTACTTAAAAAAGGAAGAAAGAATAGAAAAGGAAGATTCATTGAATCAAGAAATAACCATCGATTTTGACAGAAAATTTGGTCACCCAATCAGTACGAGTTCAGCCCCCAAAATAGTATCATGCGAAATATCAAAGCAACAGCGAGGAGAATTTCAATTAAATCACGCGCCAAACAAGTAAAATTCGACGCAGTGTGTGCCACGCGGGTTGACTGACAACCAATCATCTCACAGATTTCCCTTTGACCTTTCAAATTGCCTTTTTCCCACCTCTTTCTTTGTCGTTTCTCCTCAGCTTCCTTCTGCAACAATATAAATACAAACCCTATATTCTAATTCTCTAAACCATTCAATAATCCACACATTAGAGAATACATTGTAAACAAAATCCTTCTGAGTTCTGAATTTGATATGGAGAAAGCATCGTCGAGAGTTATTGAAGTTACTGTGATTTCTGGTGAAGATTTGCGGGTTAACCGGAAAACCCCCGTGAAGAAAAATGCCTTTGTGATCGTAAGATCCGACCCGTTAAATGAAAGATCCACAGGGAAGAATACAGAAGGCGGATGCAATCCCACGTGGAACGAAAAGTTGGTGATGGATTTGCCTATGCATGCAACTTATATCACTGTGGAGGTTCATTCAGGTAACAAAATCATTGGGACAGCAAGAATTCCCTTGTCAGATTTCACCGGAGGTTATTTACCGGCAAACTATTTGAGTTTTCTGAGTTATAGGCTGAGGGATGCCAACGGTGAGAAGAATGGGATTGTTAATCTGTCGGTGAAGGTGAACGGGCAGACAAATATGAGCTGTGCCACCAGTTGCTCGCGGCCGTGGTTTGGTGGTCCGGTGAATAACAAGGTTTCTAACGGGATAGTGACTGGAATTCCAGTTCATTACAGAGTTTGAGTGCTTGACCATTTTTTTGTTTATAATTTGGAAATTTGTATATTGATTCGTTCTTTTAAAAAAAGTATAAAACATATATTAATTCATTGATTCAAGAAGATATTGATTATTGACACGTTTCGATCACAAGACCTAATTCAATTTTATCAAGTTATCCGAACGCGTGAATATTTTATTATAAAAAATATATTAAATCATTGATTCAAGAAGATGTTGGCAATCGATACCTTTCGATCAAAAGACCTACTTTATTTCTGTCAAGTTATTCCACCACATGAATTCATTAGCAGCCCAATTTGATTTAATTTTGTTTGGAATAAAGACAGTTTCTTGAAAACTTCAATTTCAAGTTTTTTCTTGTTCTCATCGATGAATAGGTCTCTTTATTTATATGATGGTGGAAACTATAAGTTGCGGTCTTCTTTAATAAATATCAAGTAAAGAGAGCAAGAGGAATATCCAAGAAAAAATTGTTTAGAATTTATTCTTCACGTTTTGAAGATTGTTAGATAGGAACCCTCATTGTATTGGAAACAAGTAGATAATAATTTAATATAGTGCGAGATTCATATTTCAAGTTAATTATAAGTTGACTATTGGAGACATTATCGTGGTTTAAACAAATAACATTTTAGTTATTTAATATAATATAAAATAAAGATTCTTAAATAGAGGCAATACACTTCATGTCTATTATTCTTTTCTTTTAGGGTGTTCATGATTTGTTTTGAATAGACTCTTGATTCTATCTATATTTTTCGATATCTCATCTCTATAATACAATAATAGTGGTTGAAGAATCCTTGCATATTCTACCCATGAATTTCCTGAGAAACGAAATCATAGACACGTAGGTTCAAATCCAGATCGACTACTCCAAGAGCTCACCCATAAATCGATTATTTGTACAAATAACACAAAGATATGTAATCAACGTTTAATAATAATAATAATAATAATAATAATAAATGCAATCCCATTGCTGTAGTCATTTTGATCCCAATTTCTAATCCTTTAATTAATTAATAATAATGAAAAAATATGTGAGAAGACGTAGGAAAAAAAAAAACAGCTAATGAAGTTGACACTTTCAAAGAAATAGTAATATCTTTTTTCCCGAATAAAAGCAATGAACTCGTTTTAGAATTAAACTTGTTTGTCAAAAGGGCTAGACATCGACTCACATGAGGGTGGAACACATGTACAATAAAAGTGGGACGTGTCCCTGTTCAAACAGCTTTATCCATAAAAGTGAATTAAAAAAGAGAAAATTACAACCATCACTACATTTTAAATTAATATTCAAATTTTACTTTTAAATTTTTTTTAAATTTTAGAACTACTACAATATATAACCGCAAAAATGATAACCGCAAAATATATTCACTCCTATCACTATTCAAAGAAAAAACTACAATCACTCCACCAAACGTGACTTATCAAACACTACACATAACCCCCACGGCCCCACCACAAATCACGCCCAAAAATCCCTAATTTTCATCCCCAGATCCCCTCCATTACGGCAAAGATCAAGAATCCATTCCGAGAAATCTTCATTCACCGTAGATTGACTACATCTTCAGTGCTCTGCGTTTGTTGGCTCGATTTTGGTGAATTAATTTTGATTCATTTGCAAGATTCCGATTTCAAAATGAACTGCATGAAGAATTAATAACGTCGGGATAAAATCTTCTGGAGTTTACTTGAAGCTTACCACCCGCAG
>CAIGRN010186578.1:0-21699 GCA_903798345.1 Fraxinus anomala
AAAAACTTGAAACTAAACAACTGGTTCTATGTAATTTCCACTTTAATAATCGTACGCCCGACTTGATAAGACTATACATTGTAATTCATAACAATTTTTATGTTTTTATGTTCCATAAAATTGTTTTAGATCTCACAATAGAGAATCTTGAGTAAACTCCTTAATGGTTGTGATTGTAACAACTTCACTTGTATTTAAGCAGCACCTTATCATGTGTCAACGTCAAAATCCTAAAGTTGTTTGAGTGGCAAAAGCCAAGCTTACAAGGCTTGTCCTTTTTAAAATTGATCAAATTAGGTCACACATTAGAGTTTTGATATACTGACAGTTTTTGAATGAAACTGTAACAGATCTTTTCGACACACTTTTCTTAAAGAGTTGGGATCACGCTACACATTTTGAAAGATTTGAATCCTTTGTTGTAAAATCCCCTTGTTTAAATTAGGATATGTTTGAGTCCCTTTTGTTGTGTAGAATATATTTTGGAATAATAGATTCATATAGAATATATAGTTAAAAATTAAATAAAAGTTTTTGAATTGAGTGTAATATTATTTAATTAAAAAATGTATGATTAAAAAGAAAAGAGAGAAAAATATATTTAACAAAAATAGAGATTGAACAAGAGCTTAGTTAACTGTTGAAGATATCATTTTGCCTTTTTTAAGATTTGTCAAATTATGATCTAACCTTTGACTTTTGGTCAACTAATGAATTTTTGGACAAAAACTATCCGAAGGTCTTTCTATCATACATTTATTAAAAGCCTGGGATCACACGGCATTTTTGAAAGGTTTGAGACATTTTGCTGCAAATTTTTCTTGTTTAGTTAATTAAGCCCATGTTTTTTATTATTTTCAACTACACATTCTTCATTAAAAATAATATAACACGTAAATTCAAAAAAATTTCTTATTTTTTAACAACACATTCTTCATCAATCAACTATTCCAAAATGTATTCTTACTCTAAAATGAGAGAGAAACATGCTCTAAATGTTAAAAGATTATTTTGCCCTTTTTAAAATCAACCAAATTATGATCAAACGCTTGAATTTTTGTCAATGAATGGATTTTGGACAACAACTATCCAGAGGTCCTCCTATCTCATTTAAGAGATTTGGTACGTATTTGCTACGACATAAAGGTACAGGATCGCGCTGCACTTTTTTTGAAAGTTTGGAACTTCTCTTGCAGATTAAAGATAGTGTTGAAAAACGATCCTTTAACGTTCCATTTAAAATTAAAATTTTAGAAGAATCGATGAAATGTGTGATTAAAAAATTGTGAATTTCGTGTTTAGAATTAATTATTGATTTTAATTTTAAAAAAATTAGATTTTAATCACCAAACATGACTTTGAAAAATAAGTTTCTTTTATAAAATCGAGCATTATAATAATTTATAAAATAAAAAAGTAAATATGGGGGCGAAAATCGTCACTACAATCGATCACCTGTATGTCTCCTCGTAGTTTTCGCAGAGACAGCCTTCTCCCCCATCTCGCCCGATTCGACGAAGCATAACAGAAAGGGGAAATCTTTTTAGAAAACAACAATCAAAGCTTAATTACTTGCTGCAGATCGCTATCTCATTCTCATTCAATCACTAAAAAGGTATCATTTTCGCTTTCTGTGTTATAGCTTTTCATACGTGTTACATGTATATGTATGGATAAGCACACATTTTTGCTTATATGACTGCGTAAGAACTAGATGCGATCGGAGGTAGAAATTTCTGTTATTGATATTTATAATTCGCCCGTACAATTATAGTTGATGAGTTGATTTCCGTTAAAACGAGTAGAAAATTTCGACATTTTACTCACTTCTCATTTAAATTTATTTATGTAAACGAGGTTGACATTTTTAGATCAAAATAATTACAAGCCACAACTGCAATTCAGTTTATGAATTGAACTAAGGGACCGATTATTGAAATGTTGATTTTGGTTGGATGCGAGGATTTTGCCAAATGTTGCAGGGTGATATACGTGGATGGAAAAATTTTACTTTCTCTAAATTAAAAACCTGCCATTTTGGTCATCCGTTAATGTCCATCCTTTTGCAGCACTTGGAATCGACATTAACTTTCTTTGTCTACATTTAAGCCAAAAATCCGAACGCGACCATTCGACCATTTTTGCGGATTTGACCTATGGAATACTAATTGGAGGTTAACGATTAATATAAATGTCGTGATACAGAATTGTAATTTTGAGTTTCCGTCGTTCTTCCCATAGGCATAGAGACACCACATTTTGAAAAATTCACATCATGATCCATTTTTAATATTGCATAGAATTGTGCTCAGCTGTCCGTTCACAGTCGATATTTGATAAGCTTTTTTTGCTTGGTGATTGACACCATTCCCTTTTGAACTCGATTAAATTAGTAATGACTGGTCTTCAAGTGTTAGTTACTGATGCCAAACTTGTACCTTTTTTGGTTTCTCATACGTTGGTTATGTATTAGATGAATGAGAGTAAAGATGGAAGGAAGACCAATAGGTTTTCTAAACCGGAATCTAAGTCGGTATCGACTGACTCCTATCCACTTGTTTTGGACATTGAGGACTTCAAGGTGATGCCTCCAACACAATCTTAATGCATGTGTATGAATTTAACTCTTCCTTCTACAGCTAACTATTGCTAGCAATTTGGATCCTGCAGGGCAACTTTTCATTTGATGCCTTGTTCGGAAATTTAGTAAACGAGTTACTGCCTTCTCATTTAGAAGAAGAGACTGATGCCTCCGAAGGGCATGGTGGCAATGATGTTATGCCAAATGGTCATTTACGAACTCCATCTGACACGGGAAAATCAGCAGTAGGACTATCAAGTCCATTGTTTCCTGAAGTAGATGCTCTACTATCTTTGTTTAAGAACTCGTGTACGCAATTGATTGATCTCAGAAAAGAGGTGTTCAATTCGACTTCTTGATGAACTTTTTTGGATATATATAACCTACTGTAACATTTTCTAATTTTATTAATGCCTGTTCAAAGATTGATGGGAAACTCTCAAACCTCAAAAAGGAAGTTGCTGCCCAGGACTCTAGACACCGGAAGACACTTACTGAGGTTAGTTTGTTCAGATCATATAGGTATTGGTTTTTAATGTACACGAGTATGTTTCCTGTGCATTGATGCTTGCTAAATATTCTGAAACTTCATTGTCAAGCATTTATCCATTTGAACGGAAAACATCACCAGACAGCCAGGGGATCCACAAATATCTGTGTGTTACCTGCTAGATCTACACATTCCACATCTTTGGATCCACTGAAAAAATTGTGAAAGTACAGAGTTGAAAATAACTATATATCATTGGAAGCTAGTTTCCACCAGTTCTCGGTTTTAAGTATTAACAGATAATGGGGCTGTGGAAGTTTCTTTATATATATATAAATATGGGATATAGTTACAAGTGCAACCTTGTAAATATTTTTATTTTGTGTGCCTTATTGAGCAGCTGGAAAAAGGCGTCGATGGATTGTTTACGAGTTTTGCAAGGTTGGATTCTCGTATATCAAGTGTTGGCCAGACTGCTGCTAAAATAGGAGATCATCTGCAGGTAAATTTTGTCTAATGCTTAATTCACCTGATTGTTATATTCTTTTTGTGTTTAAAAGTGAAATTTATTATTCAAAGAATTATGTTTAGAATTTATGGAGGGTGAAATATTATGTGTCCACTAAGCTAAAAATCAAGAAGGAAGCACTTCTTTCCAATTGAAAAAATAACAAAAAAGGAACACCATTAAATTCCTTAGATGTGGCAGCCCATAGCAATGTGATGAATTTTGCCTTTTCCCATAACTCAAAAATAACTTGCTTTTAACCTTTGAAAAATTTATTACCCAATGAATGGCTGATACACTGCTTTCCATGTATAATAACTCTCTCTCCTGAAGCAAAATCTATTGGCATTTCAAGGAATAATATTCTGCTGCATCTTCTGCAAAACACCCAAGCTAAATCTTGGAAAAATCTACCCATAGCAATGTTACTTCATAATCTCGAAACAGATAATCAATGCTTTCCAAATTCTTTCCATTACACACAATGGAAGAAAAGAAGAAATGATTTGGACATTTCTATTGAACTAAATCACAAGTTTGATTATTCTACGAAGACCTCGCCAAGAAAACATTTTTATTCTGGAAGAGATACATGGTTTCCAAATGAATTAAAAAGGTTTTAAGATTGGGTGGGTGACTAGGAAAATCAACCAAATTTTGGTCAATATGAGTTATAGGAAAATATAGCCAAGGACTCCACTGTCAACAATCTTTTATCTGAATGATGACCCTTGAAGAAAATATTTTCAAGAATAGCTAGGCAAGTCTGAAATTTTCTGTCATATAAGTTCGAATGAAATTGAATTTCCAACTAATGATTCCGTATTGAAGCAAACCGACTGAATTACCGGGAATATTTCTCAGCAAGGATATATTGTAAGACTTGGACAACGAGAATGCAAAAGAAACATTCCCATTTTATACATCACCTCAGAACCGAATCATGTCCCTCACACCATGTTCCATTTTGTGAACCTGATAAATGAGATATCCCTGAGATGTAAACTTTAAGGAGTTTTTGAATGATCCTCACATGTTGTTTTCAGAATCACCTTCCATTTGGGTCCAGATCTCGTTAGCTCCTTACGAACCTTCCCCTTAAACAAGATTTTTCCAAGGGGAATCTCCTAAACCACTTTCCTGTCGAAGGCAAAATTTCATCATGGTTCACGATGACATCCGTTCCCAAACCATCTCCAGTCCTCCACTGTTACTTCTATGAACAATGCCCCAATTAACCAGGCGATTCTTATTGCTACTCCCTCATCAATCCACAAAATATCTCTTGTCAATTTTCTAATAGAACATGGCCTTGCCTGACATTCTGATAAGCAACATGTGAATATAAGAATGTTCGTTAATACTGACAGAAACCATCTAACCTTTTCATAACCCTCTCAATTACCCAGGAACAAAATTCTATGGACATATGATTAGCTCCAAAGAAAAACCTGAGTATTTCAAAGGCCAATTCCCTATAGAGCTGCCCAATCTCGATCCCAATTCCTGAACAAAATCCGGTGAATCTTTAATACACACTACCACTCTAGTTTCCGTGTTCGTCATAAGACCTGATGCAGAATGAAAAACTTTTTAAATTCCTAAAAGGTTAATGTAACAAATCCTCAGAAGCCTTCAAGAAATAATGTGTCATTCGCAAACTGTAAATGTGACACTAGGACTCTCTTTCATTTGTCTTGTCTTCTTGTCTTTTCACTAGTTATATATATTGAATATAATGCTTATAAAAATGTTAATTGTACTTGAAACTATCCAACACGTAATCACTGGCTCTTGTTTTCCAGTTTAAACTTGATATATCTCAAATTTCTTTATTGATTACAATCTTGGATAATATACAATCACACATCTTAATTTATTTCACACATATTCTTCAGAGTGCAGATGCTCAGCGGGAAACCGCGAGTCAAACGATAGACCTCATAAAGGTAAATTTTTGATACATAGGCATATGAAGGTAGCTTTCAATCCATTCAGATGATGATTAGCTGTCTGTTACGTCAAAACTATTTCATTGATTCTCATTGTGCAGTACTTGATGGAATTCAATAGTAGTCCGGGCGACCTAATGGAACTTTCACCTTTGTTCTCTGATGACAGTCGCGTTGCCGAGGCTGCTTCCATTGCACAGAAATTGAGTAAGATAGCCTTGCTTTGATAAGAATTTGCACAAATTTACAATTTTTTTTTGTTGCTAGAATCCATTACTGCAAGGATTTTTTATTTGTTTTGTAACCTGTTTTTTCGGCTCCTTGAACCAGTGTATGAAGTACATATCAATGCCATGGGTTGGCAGCTTTATAATTTTTTTGTTGTCCTTTTTCATTGTCTTAAAATGGCTAAGCAAAAATGAATCTACAGCAAGGATTTTTTATTCCTTCTTTTTTGTTTCTTGAATTAGTGACCAGGATACATATTTACCAAATCTATTGATTGTCACCTTCTTAAGACTTTGTTTTGCTTTAAGATTCCGTCTTTAAATGGCTAAGCAAAATGAATCTGTTGTTGAAGTTCTGATTGGCATTTATTGCTATAATAAAAGTTATGATGTTGTTAATGAAGTTAATTTCATAAATAAAATTTAAATTCAATGGAACCCTTGGAAAACTTTTGATTTCAGATTTAACCTAAAGTTTTTTTTTTCTCTATATGATTGAAGGTGTAAACACGTCGCAATTTTCCTTGGGATCTTGTTGTAATTTTGAACTAATTTATGGAGTTATATGCTGTCTAAAATGATTGAAATCAACCATAGATATATTATGGGGTTAACTGATGTACATATATGAACATTTTTTTGTCCTAACTTAAATGCCTGACATATTAAAATGTCAACCAGTGGCCCATAAAGGTCTATCCAGCATAACTTGTCAATTGTATCCTGGCTTCTATTTGCTTACAAGAGTATATAACTCTTCGTGTTGCATTATGATAGTAATGACTTGATCCTTAGAGTTGAGAGTAAAATAATCGATTTGAATAACAAAGAAAAAAAAAATTTGATAAGGATCAGGAACCTGGATTGTGACCACATTCTTAGATGAGCTGTGGAGAAAATCTTAGTTCTTTCTTTGATTTTGAAAAGCTAAAAACATTTTGCTAATAAGCTCGAATTTAGGATCATTTGCTGAGGAAGATATTGGAAGACAAAGCATGGCTGTCTCGTCAGTTGTGGGAAATGCAACTGCAAGCAGAGGATTGGAAGTTGCTGTTGCTAACCTCCAAGAATATTGCAATGGTATGTTTGCTATTTTTGTGCGGTTGACTGTACTAGTTGGTTATACCAGTGTTGACAAATTTTTGGGCTACTCTCAAGGAAGTATAGTAGTTTACTTGCATAAGAAGCAAAAATATACTTTTTTTTTTGGCAAAAGGGGAATTATTTGAGTAACGTTCTTCAGGCCTGAAATTGTCATTGTAATGTCTATCTAAATGGGACTTGCTCATTGTTCAAAAATCTGTGGAGTTGTGTAGTCTTCTCTCTTATAGTTTATATCGTGCCATGCATAGTATTTGATATATTTAAGAAGTAGAAGTCACAAGTTTGGGCACATTCTCTACTTGTCAACCAAAAAAAAAAAAAAGAAGTAAAAGAGAAATGTATGAATGTTCTCCCTGAACATACAGATCCTAAATGTCAATGAAATATGTATGGAAAATCATTTAATAATATCCATCACCAAATATTTAGTTCGTGAGACGGTGCAATGACGAGCAAAAGAATTCTTTCGGATATCCTGTCTTCCTATGTTTCATTTTGTGCTTTTAAAGTTAATCTAATTTTGTCTGATTGATTTTCCTTGAGTTTAGTTCGATTATGGGTATCATTTTACTCTGGATAAAAAAATCCTATCTTTCTGGGGCATGGTTGTTAGATCATAGATGAGCAAAATGCAAGGAAGAGCCAAAGCAAACTGGCTTCAGTCTGATTCCAAAGCCCGGCACCCACTTTGTCTGAGTAAAGCTCATGTTATATATCCAAATATAAATTATGTAGAACCACCTATCTAAAAGCTTAAGCTATAATGTATCCAACAAATCAGTTCCAGCGGAGTCAATACCTAATTGACTAAACTGACATAACAAACCACTAAAATGGAAATGATATCAATAACTTTGCAAATTCTTCAAACTAATAGCTTTTGCAGCATCTCTATTATTGCATGTCAGTCAAATTTTGCTCTGTTGTTTGTGATGTCAAAGGAAGAAGCATATATACCTTATTCGGTATATAATTCCAATATACCTAGATTTCAACATGGCTGGGAAAATTCTTTGAGAATGATCTGATGGATGTAGGGCTTTATTTAATTTAATCAGGTTATTATGCTCCTGTTTGAGCTTCATTTTCAAAAATCATTTTTCCTCAAATTCATTTTCAATCATACATTCTTCCATAAAATAATTTTACACTTCAACCTAAATTTTTTTCTTACTTTTTAACCACACCATCTTAAAAAATCACTATTAAAAAATCTGTTTATCCCAAAAAATGGGGCTCAAATAGGGGCTATACGTTTGAAGGATCACCACACTTGAATCTTACTTCCCAAGATGAATGAATAATATCATATTCACACAAATTAAATGTTCAACTACACGTAGAAGGAAAAACCTTATAATTAGATACATCACTTTCTCCTTTCTTTTTGTATTAAGGTTAAAGACACCAAGTGTCACTTTATTTAATATGCATTACTTCAAGACAATTGCTGCGCTTTGCACGGGTGATCTTCTAATAATATGTTGTCAGGAGTTCAAATACTAACCTTGTACGTTTTTCCATTTTTCTTATATCTTTGTCGGCAGGGAAATGTCAATATCCTTTTTCCTGTTTTTCTCTAAAAATACAAGATTAATTATTGGATGCAATTGCCATTAACAAATCTAAAAAGTTATGCATTATACCCAACTTAAATGAGCTCCAAATTCACATTTTTGGAATAGTGTGCAGTTGGAAAAGGAAATCCATCAGAGATGAGCTCCTGTACCAAGGGTCTTTGTTTTGCATTTCCTCAATGATTTTGAATTTTTTATCAATTGCAAATGACATTATTAGAATAAGGTTTAGTTTATTATCTTCTTTTGTAAATTATATATTAATCATTTTCAATGCCTTTGTAGAACTGGAGAATAGATTGTTGGCCAGATTTGATGCAGCATCGCAAAGGAGGGAATTATCTACAATGGCAGAGTGTGCAAAAATTTTGTCGCAGGTAAACTATTCGATATTAGCTGTTGCGAAATAAGGCTTATTATTTCTTTACTGCAAAAATGTTATGTTAGTTTTATGTAGGGAACTAAAAATATGCTATATTTGAAGGAAAAAGAAACTAGCCTTCATCAGATTCTTAGTGTCGGTGCATCAGTATTTGTAATTAAGGTGTTAGGATAACTTGGTTCTTTCTCTCATTTTCTTTTTGTTGAGGTGAGGTTTGGAGAAGGTATTTATGATCTGTAGAAGTTATTCTTTTGTATGTATGATTCCTCTTTTCCTTGAATGGATTCTTGCCTATTTGATTGCCATGGAAGGTTGCACTCGAAAGTCCTATTTCACCTATCTCAAATTGCTTTCTGTACTTCATTAGTTCTTTCAGTATGATTAAGTTTCATGCCATGTTCCTCGACAGATTGCTTAAATTATTTGCTCTTATTATTGGCTTCTTGTGATAAATCATAATGAAATATTAGATCTCTGAGTAAAATTTCCCTGCCTCCTCTCACGTTTTTGTTTTGCAACTCAGTTTAACAGGGGTACCAGTGCTATGCAACACTATGTGGGATTACGTCCAATGTTTGATTTGGAGGTTATGAATGCTGACACTAGATTGGTTCTTGGTGACCATGGTTCCCATCCTAGTCCTAGCAATGTAGCAAGTGGTCTCTCTTCATTATACAAAGAAATTATAGGTTTGGATGATCCCATTTATCTAGACAACTTATATCAAATCAAAGTTGGCAGGAACATTATCATTTGAATTTTAACAACTTGCTTGCAGAAACTGTGAGGAAAGAGGCAGCCACAATAATGGCCGTGTTTCCTTCTCCAGATGATGTCATGTCAATATTGGTCCAGGTATTCTCGTGTTACCCCTCTACTATTGCATTTGAGGGAGGGCAACTCGTGAAGTTTTGTACTTGTGATTGTGGGTAAGATTGGTTCATTGTATTAAAATAGTTATTGGTATTCTATCCTTGCCTACAGAGAGTGCTGGAAGACAGAGTTCCCAAACTTCTTGAGAAGTTGTTGATAAAACCCTCTCTCGTTAATCCACCATCCATGGAAGAAGGTGGACTTATATTAGTGAGTGACGTTGACAAGGCTACAAATTGTCCAGTAACATTAATGTGAATTCGATGTTGATGGTATATTAACCTTGCGTTTCTGTGTTTGCCTGTGATTTCAGTATCTTAGAATGCTAGCAGTGGCATATGAGAAGACACAGGAGCTTGCTAGAGAGTTACGTGGTGTAGGGTGTGGTGACTTAGATGTTGAAGGTAAAAATGTAGAACTTTTGATAGTCCTTATGGTGACATACCTTTATTTTTAACTTGGAAACACATTTGAATCGCTATGTGATACCTTGTTCAACATACATGAATTGATTAAAACAGGGGGCAGTTTTGCTGCTTTGATCTGTTGGTTCTCCTCAATCAGAAGAGTCCATGTTATCTGCATGGTCTTGTGTAACCAAGATTGATGGTGTTAACTTGCTGATACAATAAAGATAGTGTCCTGGCTGACTTAAGAATGGGCTAATTTGATAGCTGAATTTAGAACTTATTTGTAGTGCATTAAGTGTTGCCAAAGCCAGCTTGGCTTTTGTTACCTTTACTTTTTGTTAATATACCTTCCATTGAGCAGAAGAGCCTTTAAGATTTGATCTTGAGCAGGATTATAGCTGCTGATTGTCAAATGATGTGTGGGAAGGCTTTGGTTTTGAATGTCAATGATTCCACAAACTTTTAGGATAAAGTACAATCAGACACTTCGTAACATACCATGTTGAAAGGCGGTGCACAAATTGTGGTGGTTATTGTAAAAGCTGAGAAAGGGCTGAGTATGTCTAGTGGACTATTGCAAAAGCTGGAGAAGCTTTATAACTTGGCTGGATTGGGATGATGAAGACCTGTGCTTCCAGTATAAAAGATAGGTGACTGTGATCTGAGCTCCTGATTTGCACATAAAAATGTGTAATTGAGATCTGTTTATAGGCGCTAGTCAGTTTTATGTGTATGAAGATAGAGTTAGGACGAGAAAGAGCATAACTAGAGGAAAAAAATTTACCAACTAGTTTAGGTTCATCTGAACGATACTAGTGGATACTATCTTTGCTCAGTTCGAATAGTCTGCCTAGTGATGCTTCTAACTTAGGAGCTTTGTATTGAAATGGCATATCTTCAGGAAAAGCTGGAGCTGAAGTATGTTAACTCAAGAGGTGAAGATTTTAATTTGACTTGCTTGTCAACAAGGAAACTGCCTTTGTAGGCTTAACGGACATTGTGTGAAATAGTAAACTTAATAGTTTCTATGACAAAGATTTTATTAACTTGGGCACTAAGGGTAAACTGATGGAAACGAAGCAAAGAGGAAGCTTCTGAAGTTGTGTGTCCATTTATGAAAAGATGGAGCCGAAAAGAATGGATGGGATTCACATAATTTCTCTTTACATACTTGTAGTTCAAGTAATCTGTTCTGTTTAATTTTAACTTCCACTCCATCCTTTTAGATTGCCAGAATTTTTAGCTTATTTTTTGTAGACCAGGAGGAATTTTCACTTGATAATCTTACACTTTCACTTTCACTCTTCTCCAAGCAATACATTAAATTAAAGATATTTGGTTTCAAAATTTTAGTTTTATACTCTCTTTTCTCTTAATTAAATGCTGTTAGTTTGTATAATGGCGAAATTATGACTTTGTTAATCTTCTTCTTCTGGTCACATGGATACAAGCCTATTCTTTGTTGTATATTTCACATTTTCCTTAACCATATGCCCATTTTTAGTTTTGAGAATTACTGTATAGATGTGTAGTAGGTGCAAAATCATTTATTTCACTGTCTTAAAAAAAGTAGTTTTATCTGTTGTACAGGCCCGACAGAGTCTCTCTTTCTTCCCCATAAAGATATATATATCGAGTATGAGCAGGCATCTCTTAGGCAGCTATATAAATCAAAGGTTTGAGTGAAACTCACTGTACCTCTCTTCATCTCTAACTTCATCATTTAAGCTGCCCTTCCCAAGATAGAGCTCAATTCTATACCTGTCTTTCGTACATTCTCTTTTACAATCATAAATTGGTGCTCTAATGCAGATGGAGGAACTACGTGCTGAAACCCAGCAGTCAAATGAGTCAACAGGAACAATCGGGCGCTCAAAAGGTGCTTCCATAGCATCGTCACACCAACAGATATCTGTCACTGTAGTGACCGAGTTTGTGCGCTGGAATGAAGAAGCAATATCTAGATGCATTCTGTTCTCATCACAGGTACAATATTTTCAATGTTTCGTGTTAATTTCATCATTGGAGGTTCATACTTAGGATCAGTGACTTTACCGTGGTGGCTGTGGCCACAGATTCAGCGAGGTAATCCATTATGGATTGGAAACTCGACAAAAAGCAATTTTTAAGCCAACTTTATAAATTTCTGTCCAATTTTTCAGTATTCTATACGAATCAATTATCAAACTAGATTTGGGCCGCTCTGTATGATGGGAGAGGTGGTATTACCTAGTGCTTCTGACTGGAATGATGCTTGGGTTTGGTGCTTAATGGTCACATTATGAAGTAATGGAGATGGTGGTTGACTTGTAGGAAGCACTCAATGGGGATGTATGTGGTGGGTGGGGAGGGGGTTAAGTCTTCTTCTCTCTTATTGGTAGATTGCATGACCCTCTAAAATGTATTATTGAGCAATACAAATAGAGCTTTATAGTCTTTTGCTATGTGGAGAAGCTTACTCAAAGAAGTTTGGGTGTAGCTTTTCTACTTGTCTCTTCCAAGATTATTGCAATCCAAAATTTTCCTCCAGGATCAGTCTTTTCAAATATTTGCGATGGTTTGGACATATGCAATGTGTCTATTGATCCATTATGGATAGTATTTTAGCTATGCCTCCCCAATTTCACGGAACTTGTCTCAAACCTTTGTTACAATTTTTGTGCCTAATAACCAAAATCATTTCTCATCTTCAAATTTTATGCTCCCTTCTGTTCTGTTAGCTGCATCTTAAACATGAATTTTCTGGTTGCTTATCATAGCACCTGTAGCTTATCATGATTGACCTGTTGTTATTCCACAAAGCAACCTTAAATTTAAAAGAATATCGAGGCACCCTTAGATACTAGTACTATCAAGATCGGAAACGTAGAGTAAAACATATTTCAACTTGGTAAGTTACACCAGATAGCCTCTTGCATTTTTTAATTACATGCAATTCTGCTATATTGTCACTGTAAATGAAAATTATTGAAGAAAAAATGTAAAGGTGTGCTGGCTTGCTTTTAGTTTTTTAAATGGTTAACTGCACTTACCACAAATGTAAATTATCTTAAAAGTTCCCAGTATGTTGGAATCTTACATAGAATGTTTTTATGATTCCTCCTCCTAAGTTTTAGATCTACAAAGGCGTTTTGCTCATTATCTTGTTATCGTGCAGCCTGCTACCCTTGCAGCTAATGTAAGAGCTGTTTTTACGTGTCTTCTAGACCAGGTAAGTTAGCCTGTCTTAATCACATTTTGGATCTTCTTTTCTGCTGGATATCCACATCACCTCCTTTATGCATTTCCATCCTGTCTCATTCAGGTCAGTCTATACATAACAGAAGGGCTAGAAAGAGCTAGAGACAGCTTGACTGAGGCTGCAGCTCTCAGGGAACGGTTTGTATTGGGAACTAGTGTCAGCAGAAGAGTTGCTGCTGCAGCTGCTTCAGCTGTAATTACTTGATTCCTTTCCCCTTTTGTACTTTTTAAGTAGGTTGTAGACCATGATTAGAAATATGAAGCAAGATGAGCTTCTTTCTTTAAACATAGAGTGGCCGAATCATGAGAGCTTAATGATCATGTGCAGGCAGAAGCTGCTGCCGCTGCTGGTGAAAGCAGCTTCAGATCTTTCATGGTTGCTGTACAACGTTGTGGAAGTAGCGTGGCCATTGTCCAGCAAGTATGTGTTTAGTATTGTTTGTATCACTTGATAATATGTTTTGACACCTGTGAGAGGTCTTCCCTTAACTTCCATTGAGATTAGAATTCTTTTACTGCAGTATTTTGCAAACTCTATTTCTCGGCTTTTACTGCCTCTAGATGGTTCTCATGCTGCTGCCTGTGAAGAAATGGCATCAGCCATGTCCAGTGCAGAAGGTGTTGCTTACAAAGGGCTTCAACAATGCATCGAAACGGTTATGGCCGAGGTTTGAGATCGAGAACTTATCATAAAACACATGTTCAAGTCCTTTATCTCATTTTCATTTTCATTTTCTTCCACGACTGAAGTACCTGATTCTCGAAAATCTTATAGGTGGAGCGACTGCTATCAGCTGAACAAAAAGCAACAGATTATCGGTCACCTGATGATGGGATTGCTCCTGATCACCGGCCGACAAATGCCTGCACAAGGTATTCGGAAATTTATTAGACTCCATGCAAAGTGGGAACACTAGTGCGTGGAAGTTATTGCATTGAGTAATGTTACATGCTCTTGCAAAATTTTTAAACAAAATGTAAAGAGTAACCTATCAACTGTCATCTGGTCATTTTGAATTGCATAGGTCCCAGTTCATTGAGTAACAGTTAACCTGCAACAACTATACCACTGTGTACATTTAATTGTAGGTTTTGTGAGTGCCCGTTAATCTTCTGTCACCTACATTCAACTATGAATCAAATTTCAATTACAAAAGATATCTCCTGAATTACTACTTGTGGAAAAAAAAATATAATAAATAAATAAAATACTTAACCGTGTAACATGTATCAACTAGCAAAAGCGCTTTGGTTTTGCATAGTTTTTTATGTCGGAAAGAGCAAAAAAAAAAATGGAATCTAAAATATACACTCATTCTTGTCAACCTTGTATTCCTAGCTTATGATTATCGTGGTGAACTGTACACGTGTTGGGGGAAATAAGGTCCATATTCAATTATAACGCAATAGTTCAGTTATTATTCATTGATCAATACTCAATTGGATTTACATTCTTCTATAGTGTGCCATGTGTCAGCACTAATGAGCAACACGGCTAATGAATGGCATGTATGTTTTATATTATCTCCAAATTTCATGCATTTCTTTTTGTGATCAGAGTTGTGGCCTACCTTTCCCGTGTGCTTGAGGCTGCTTTCACTGCTCTGGAAGGTCTTAACAAACAAGCCTTCCTGACTGAATTGGTACAGCAATTTTATTTTCTTCAACATATAAGTTTTATTTGATCCTATTGATTTTGCTACCTACATTTCATGCCAGTAAATGTTAATAGTTTTTCAGGGTACATGATGCTACTTAGGCCCTGTTTGATGACATTATTGCTCATGTTGTCCCATTTTGGTGGACCATGTTTGTCTTTTTAGTCAAATAGACTTTGAATGTTTTGGTATTGATTTACATGATTTTAGGTAATCGCATCTGAAGAACAAGAAATTATTTATAAGACTATCAATCACTATGCTAACTACGATTTTTTTTGTAAAATAACTCTTCAATATACTGGTTAGACCAAGGAAGTCTCACATAGACAGAGTTTGATTTATTACACTCACATTTACTTTTTTAAGTGGTAACCATTCAGCATATTCACACAGGGAAATCGCTTGCACAAGGGATTGCTTAATCATTGGCAGAAGTTCACTTTTAACCCAAGGTAATTCCTTGCTATATGTTGCAATTGCCAGTCCGTAACTTTGGAAGTCACGTGTGTAGTATTGCTAAAATTCTCTGCCTGATGGTATGTCCATACTGATGACTTGACATGAATGTAACTGCATTCGTTATTGCAATTTTTATGTGCCATTGTTGTTTACAAATGGTTCAATATGATAACACACCCACGAAGCTCTAAAAATAACCTGGCAAGTTTGCACGGTTATGGAAAAAAGAAGTTAATGTGTTGGCATCGTTTGACATCTACAGTGGAGGACTACGGCTGAAACGTGATATAACTGAATATGGGGAATTTGTTCGTAGTTTCAATGCTCCTACAGTTGATGAGAAATTCGAGTTGCTTGGCATGTAAGTTATGGTATTTTGAAGATGTGTGCCTTCTATCTCCCCCTACCCCCAAGAGAATTCTCGCAACAGAATTTAGGCAATACATTATCTTTTGATTTACTGACATAACCTTTGTCTCCAGCATGGCCAATGTCTTCATTGTTGCTCCTGAAAGCCTGTCGACTCTTTTTGAGGGAACTCCAAGTATTCGAAAAGATGCACAAACGTATGTATTTATTGATCTTTTATGCACTAAAGTTATATTAAACTTGCCTCACATGTTATATAAAGAACTATAAGATATCTTTGTTGTACGTATTTAATTAAGAAACGTCTTTAGATTCTTACTAAAAAAAGTAATTCTGTGCATGTATCTTCAGTACCCCTATGAAGTTCTGTGAACTGTTTACTTTTTTCTGAAATTTTATTATAAAAATGTACCTGAGGCATTCTCTTGAACAGTTACTGAAACAACTTTGAGACTTGGAGTATGTATATGGCTAAGCTTAAAAGGTTTACTTTATGTAATTTTTTATTAATCAAAATGTGCCAGTAATTAAGAGGTACTTCCAAACTAACTCACTCTATCAACACAAATATAAGAAAAAGTACACTTTAGGAAACAAAATGTAACGTTTTTTTTATTTGTTTTTGAGCTTAGCCAAATATGCTTAATAATTACATTTCAAATGTTAATATTTTAAATAACTGCAAACTCAGGTTTATTCAGCTCAGAGAGGACTATAAGAGTGCAAAACTGGCAGCTCGACTCAGCTCCTTGTGGGCTAGCTCTAGTTAAAGCAGAAATTGCATGCTGAAGAAGATAGAAGTCAAGAATTAATAGTTGTTCACGACAAGGTGTTCAACTGGGATGGCTTTTACATCCCATACGAGATTCTTGTTCAATACTTTGTGTGGAACAAAATGATGCTACTTTGATTGCGAGTTCAGCAAACCCGTCCTTAGAAAGAGTTCAGCAGTTTCTCTGTTTTCATCTCTAGATCGTATTTTCTTATAGTTAAAAACTTCCTTGCCATCTTAGGAGTTGGTTCAAGAGAACTTTCGTAATGGAATTGCTTATCTGTTGTGACTGCTTGTATTTCTTGTTATGCGATTTATGGAAGTGAAGTTCATACACGATTTTGTATCTGTATAAATTGATTATGAGCAATACATGCTGAACGGTATATATTGGCGTAGTTGTGCTGAGATTTTGAGTTGATCCTCCCAAAATTGGACAGAAGCTTCTCTAGTGATAATACATAGTACTTGAGTCTATTTTATGTTATAAAACTCATTGAAGCATAGATAAGCCAGTTCTGGTCCTCTGGAAACGTTATTGTGACAGAAGAGGGAGAACGCTCGTATTCTTACTAGCCAAAGTGCAAAGCCTGGCATCCTGTCTGTGGTTAGTTGGCTTTTCCGGAGCCATGCTTTGAGTAGGAAGTACTTTTCTCCAATATCTGTAAGCCCGTAAGATTGGGCTGGATTCGTCTGTCCTTGAATCCCTTGATCTGTTTAGTTGAGAAGCCTGGCATGTTTTATGATCCCTGACGGGATTTTTGAAAAGTCAAAAAGTTATTTATGAGACAATTTATTTATTTTTAAACATGTTTAGATAATTTTTTAGAAGTGCCTCGTAGGATTAAAAAAACTTTTAGAGAAAACTGATTTAAGATAGCTTCCTTAGGAAGCTCTTCTATAAGAGGTGGAAGTAAAAACCTTAGCATCTTTATCAAAGGTTGATTTCATACTCTCTTATTCGTTGTAAAGAAGTGGAAGAAATATTGCATAACCCGTTGTTAATGTGGCCAAATGATGGGAGCACCAAGGAAGGCTCCAAACGAGTGATTTTTCGTATACCTCGTGGAAAATCATGTGCATTAATCAAAATATTACTATATAAGTTATTGAAGAATTGGACAATGCTCCTAATAGTGCTAGAAGGCATATTTATGAGTGTGGCTACTCTGATCCACTTTTGCGTGGAAGCTTTTCCTTTAAAGAATCGAAGGTCTAGCACCTCTGACTCTCTTGTAGCTCATTTTGAAATATACGATTGCGCCTATTTGGCCCAACTTGATTTAATGAGTGAAAGAATAATGTTATGTAACATTACTTGTGCTATATTAACAATTTTGGTTGTTCATAGTGATACGTCATCTTAAATACGACTCATTTTCATATTTTTAATGTGATCTATTTATTAACGACACTTGCATTCCACAGACACGAGTGCACACAAGTGCTTAATATTAGTGGTGTTAAATAACATTTTTCTAAATGAAATAGAAACTTGGCCGGGGCAATAAGTACCACCCCAATGCTACTTGTACGAAAATTGTTCACACTTACTTGACAAATGAAGATGTGGCATGCATTTTAGTCCTTGATTTTACCGTCAACAAAGGTGTAATACAAGTAGCTTAATTACACCCCAATTTGATCCAATGGAGAAGCTGAACGTGGTGCACCGCATATACAAGCCATCACAGCTCGACAAGACTAACAAGGCATGTGGCATATATAGCACGTGACAAAAAAGGCAATGAAATTATATGCTTTTCTTTAATTTGTAAACATAGCTTTTTTGCCCGTTCAGAGTAGCACAGAATCTTGAAATCACTATGTTCTTGCATTTCTGCCATATAACGTATTCTAGAGCATGTTTGTGTGAGCTTAAACAATGTATTGAATAACTTACATACAAAATAGGGAGAGTTTCTTCAACCTTATTTAATGTTTGTTAGACGTTCGACACTCAATTATATTGTTGTTTTATTTCTCAATTATAGATCGATCTTTGCGGTAAGATCAACGAGGTTGTAGTGGGGTATGGACAATTGCTTAATATCTCTTTTACATTCCTTGTAGTGTATGTTTATCTTTGTTGGTGATGCGGGTATTAGTGTAAATGATTATGTTCATTAATCTAGATGTTCCCAATCCTCGATGGAATCTCATCAGACCAATATTTTGCAGAGAACTGACTGTTTGTGGGGACACGAATCACTCTATAACTAATGAATTTAATGTTCGAATCCATGCGTTTCTCACGACCAGTAGGCCGCTGCTCTAAATTGCTGTGACAAAGAATTGAGCACGATATCGACTACGCCCCTTAAAATTGGTCATAAGAACATTGTGTCTTGGTCTCTTTCCATGTCAAATGAAGCAGAAACCTCGTAACCTTGCAGAACGGCCCACAATTTTTCTGTTTTACCGACTGCAGAAAGCCATTCAATAAGGATTTCCATCGCGATATAGTTAGGATTACAAACATGTTAAGTCATTTGATCCATCATTTTCATTGCTTTATCTAACCAATTATTAGATCATGGGCGCTTGTTTCCATCCCACATCGAATTATTAGGAAACCTGAGCGAGAGCTAAGTATTATAAAAGACTTGGGCCGTAACTGAAATAAGCATACCTTTCTCGGCCTTTTGGCTAAGATCAAGTGTAGTATCTGTTCTTATCAGTTTAATATCTGATATGTGGGCCAATGGTCCACACGATATTAAATTTATTTTTTGAGGGGGAAGGTTCACGAAGGTAGCTTGCTACCTGGACCTTCGCGCGTCGCCCATGCGTTGCACTACTGCACGGGCCTGGCGCACCCCACCAATTCTAGTCCAAGATTTATTTGGGCGAAAGGCCCACCCGTATCGAATTTTATTTTTGAAGGGGGAAGGCCCATCAAGGTAGCCTACCCGGACCTTTGCGTGTCGCCCATCGTGTCTCAAGTTTAGTAGGCTATTTTTGAACTAATATTTATTTGTGTTTTCTATAATGGGAATTATAACCTATATATCTGCTCATGTTCTGGGGTTGAAAATAAGTTTAATAAAATCTCTCAAACGTACCCCCAACATATCATTCTCCTCGTCTATTGGATCTTCTAGTTTGTTGTGGTGACGAAAGGCATCAAAAGTTATGACATGACAAAATCTAGTTTGTGCCCGACCATTCTTTTAGTCCCGGAAAATTGCCTAGTCTCCTTTTCTGAATGAATGTTACTTCTTGATTTCTACGTGTTAATCTCTCCAAACATGAGCTGTCGAATAACTTGGCCATTCTAGTTCGATATCATCAAAATATGCAAACTTGTTTACCAAGATACTTCTCCATAATGCAGTGTTCTACTCTAAAATAGTAGTCATTTTAGGTTTTGTTGACCCCGAAAAATGAGTCAACAGACGTCGGACTCATTCACGCCAAGTCAAGTACTGTTCCAGCACATTCCTACCGGAATAACGACGGTAGTAAAGAGGAAATGGACGCGGGATGTACTTTGCGGTGAGACACAAAAATATTCGAACTCCGGCAGGTGAAACAAAGACAATCGCGCTAACAACAATTACGTGATAGAAACCAATTTAATCTATGTAGCAACAAAATATGAATATGTGGAATGATAGATGAAATATTAATATATTTCCTTCAAGCGTTTTGTCTACCATTAACCAAAATATTGTTTGTTACAGTAAAATTCTTCACCACACATTCATCCAATAAAATATTCTACACACAAACCAATAAAGTTACTTTAAATTTCAACCACACATTCTCCAAAAAATACTATTCATTACTCTATTTTCAACATAATAATGAGTGACAAACAAGGCATCAGAAATAATTTGTGACCCTTAAATAAGTCGTGACTTATAAAACTTATAATTTGTGATCGATAAATGAATTGTAACTTATAAACACTTTAATNAATATTCTACACACAAACCAATAAAGTTACTTTAAATTTCAATCACACATTCTCCAAAAACTATTCATTACTCAATTTTCAATCCCAATAATGGGTGACAAACAAGCCCTAAGTGTGCATTTCGAATATATGATTGTCAATTTTTCAATCAATTCTCCATCCTCCTTTGAGTTTCAAGAAGACCCTATTTATACTATATTGGCCGACGTGGTGTCCGTTGGATCAGAACCACGTGATCTCATCTTCCTAATTCGGGCATCACATCAATGTTTATTCATTCAATTAATGCATTGATAAGGGGCCAGCCGCCCTATATAAGAGGCTGACACACTAACAACTTTATTACAAGCGTCACATCAATCACTTCAAAGAGATCTTCAAATCTTTTATGAGGAACATCGTCGGCTTCATGAGCATCTGAGAGATCTTTTGAGGTGGTTCTCTAAGTGGAGAGCTTCAACTCCTTTCTTTGCTTCTTTAGGCAGTGGGTCAGCAAGTATTTTGGCTATAGAGCAAAAACTTCGATTTTTAGATCCGCTTAAGCAAGTACTTCGACTTGTAGAGTAAGGACTTCTGTTTTGATTGACCTTTTCGTATTTTGACATCGTGAGTCTTTGTTTGACTTTCTGCCTATGTGGCTTGTTACGAGACATTTTTTCTTTGAGCCTAGGAGGCGAGGCGTAATAGGTTTCACCAGGTAGGGTGCCCATATTTCATGTGTTGGAGGTGGTGGTTGGACCCAATGCCCTAGTATACGGTTGCATAAGAGAGTATTGATTCAACAAGATAATGGAGTCTGCAAGAAAATTTTGGACGTCTTGACATCGTAGGAGCTTGTATCGATGAAGTAAAGTTGTGTAATTTTCTCTCTCACGTGAGATAGATAAAAGTTGATGAAATATGTGATTGAAAAGTTGATAAAATTTGTAAATCCTATAAAACGTGTAGTTTAAAATGAGTTTGCGGATAAATGAGTTTAGAAAATGGGGGTCAAATAGGGGTGATAAATAAAAGGAGAAATTAGCTATCCTAGCTCCCAAACTAAAACGAGTAAATCACTTTGTCAAGAGAAAATATTTATATCCTAAACCTCCTTTCACCAAAAAAGATTCAAGGTTTTCACCTGTGATGTCAATAAAAAACTACAATTTGGATTTTAGTTTATAGATTTC
>CAIGRN010186631.1:0-16753 GCA_903798345.1 Fraxinus anomala
AAAGATGAAGAGAAAAGATAACAACAACCACAAAAAAAAAAATTTTATCTTAAAATTATTGGCGATGCGGGCTATATATAAGTGCAGGTGAAATGGTTGTTGTATATCGAACAAACAAAAAGCAAAGTTTAATCTGTAGGAGCATGACTAAACTATATAATAAGGGTTGAAAATGTAGTATGTAAACGACAAACGAAAACCAAAAAATCAAGAAGGGAAAAAGAAGAACAACAATACGATGCAAGTGATTTTCACTCATTTCTTAAGATAAAATTGTCCCGCAATGGTGCTCACGGTTCATGACACCTGTCTCCCAAAATACAATGGATTCAACTTATGGTAGAAGCACTTCAAACCATAAGTTACAGCGAACTTTCGACTAAGTTTCTCTCTACAAAGAAAAAAAATGTTTTGAACGAATTTGGAAGTGATTTGCAAGAGTTTTTATGTAATAGTCAATGCAAATATGATATGAGATGCAAAGGGACATCCAAGGGGTCCTTTATAGAGGATGGGGGGTTGTGAATGAAGTGTCGTGTCCCAAACTTAGCAACTCTTGCCAAAGGTCGCACCATTCACTATTGCTAGCATATCACCATCACCTAGCTCAAGCGATAAAAGTAGTGACTTTTCCTCTAACTTGTCGCTAGCCTGTCGCTCAAGCGACATCCCAACGATAAGCTAGTGACAGCCTTAGTCAATTTTCCAAGTAGCTTCCTCTATTTTCTTTCCAACTTTGGACCGCAATTTCTCATTCATCCGAAATTGGTTTTGAGATTCCAAATATACCACGACGATCTACTTGACGAGTAAAATAAGTTGGTCTATTTACATTTGTAATTTGATCTTCGGATCAAGTTCGGATATTTGGTCGAAGTTGACACAAAAGGCACATTTCCAAGTTTTGGTTTTATGACTTAACCAAATTTCAATCTTTCAAAACCAATTTCCAACAAAACTTTAGGAGAATATGATTTTAAAAAGTTGTTAAAAGTTTTGAATTTACATATTGTATATCTTATTGTATGAATATGTGATTGTTGGGTTTTAATACCCAATAAATCTCGGGCAAAGATGTGAAACAGTTGAATTATATTTTACAGAGTTGACCTTTAATAATCAACAACATAATTTAAATGATTGATCCAAAAATAATGTGAACCGTTAAAAGTAGATTAAGTTATTAATGCTACTTATGACCCCAAATATTTGCTTCATGGAGGCTCTTATAACTTTGGCCCATTTACCTTGAGACTTGGCCCATTTTGGTTACAACCTAATTCTATAACTTTGGCCCATTTACCTTGAGACTTGGCCCATGTTGGTTACAACCTAATTCTATATAACCCTCCATTACTCTTGGGCCCTTGCTATGAAAGAAAATAGAGAATGCTGCTTTGTTATTCTCTCCATGTTTTTTTCTTGAGTCTAACCTTCTTCCACTATTGTTTTCTTCTCCTTTGTAGCTAGCAAGAAACCACCATATTTTTTTCCTTTGTGGGTGAAAGAATAAGATGCAATTAAAGTGATTGGTTGTGGGTTGAGCTATTGGATTGGTTGTTGGTTGAGAATGGTAGCATTAAGCTGAGCCCGAAAATCACTGAATTAAAGATCTTGGAGTAAGCTTCTGCGGCAGTGGTTGAAAATAAGCATATAGAAAGACCAATTTTCAAATAATGATTGTCAAATAAGGGCTCAATTGCAAAAAGATAATTGATATCTCACCATAAATCCAATTCAAATATTAAATAAACTTCATGGATATTTTCACCATCTCCAATACTAAGTCCTCATAGTTTCAATTCTATCTTTAATATTTTCTTACAACTCATACAAACATCTCCCGAACAACTATTAGAAGCCAACATTTCAATATTTTGTATTGGTAAGAATACTTTCACTCCATGCATTTCGTTAGTTTGGATTTCATTTATAATTTTTAAATCACATGTCTACTTATTTTAGCATATTTAGATACATAAACACTAATTATTGGACAAATTGGTGAATTTTTGCATAGATTAGTTGAAAAAAAAGTCTACAATATGAATTTTTGAACAGCAGTATTTAGCTAACTTTTTTTGAATTTCATGTTAAAATGAAAATATGAATTTTACAATCCTCGTTGTTTTGTTAATTTAGTGAGTTTGTAAGGAATGACCAATGTTGATGGACATGAAAATGGAGTTGGAATAATGCAGAAGGTTTGCAAAACTCGTATATGTATATCGTATACGAACATATATCGTGATCATGTACAAAACCTCCTTAGTATTGATTCATCTGAATATGAGATGGAGTTCGGATTTCGTTTTCCTAGAAATACACAATTTTTAGTTCCACCCTTAAATATTATTTTAAACATGAAATTGAAGTAGCTGATGGACCTCAATCAAAAGCACAGTTATCCTCTTTGTGTATCTCTTGAAAGGAATAATATTCTTGAGAATGAACATGAAACAGTGCATGAAGTGGACATTAACATTATGATTTTTAGGACACAGTGGAGAATGGAGATAACTTGAGAGAATGATGTTATTCTGAAGATAAATGCTACACACAGACCTCCCGAGATCGTTAAAGAAAATAAGGAGGAAATTTCATTTACATGAATAATTGTAACTTAAATAAGTAAATTTTAAACATAAGATCAGTTAAGCATAGTTTTTGAAAAAAAGTTCCTCACGAACAAGAAGATCGATGAGGAACATTCCTCACCGATTGTAAATGTCAATAATGAGTAAATACCCTTATAGTTGGTGACGATTGAATCATGGACCTTTATAGTCACTGAAGAACATTGTTTTATCGATGGGGTTGATGAAGAACACAAATTCTAAATTCAAACCTACAATCAATTTAAATTCAAATTTAGACAACAATGCACAAATTTAGACTCAAAATACTACCCAACAATATTTTATACTAAATATCAACAATTTCTAACCTAAATGAACTAAAGGAAGAAAAAATAAACACAACTTTGAAAAAAGTTACATTGCTCGGTGATGTATCCTAAATTTGTCTACCCCGAGCACTTGTGCCTGAGGAGGTCATGTGGTCAATTCAACACTTTTTGGAACACCCATGCTCGGTCTAGAGCGTGGTCATGAATGAGCTTTGCCATAGACAATCTATACTTTCCAGGCAATTCTCTTAGGCCACGCATCACCCATCGTTACTTAACACAAATGGACTCCACTTTCCAAGTGTCTTAACTTCATCCAATCACCTCAATCCTACACACCTACCCAATTCACAACTCTTCTACACAAAAGGACTCTATCTCTACAATCATATTATCACCAAACTAAGATTGGTCTCACAGTTGTGATAGAGCTCCAATGTCCACCTTACGTAGGACTCTTAAATCGGATAAGGATACTCAACTAACAAAATCCTATTAGGAATATACTACCTACATCTATAAATATAGGACCATAATTCATTATTCAGGTACATTTTTACATAATTTTCAGTTTATAGTCTCATGCATAAATTCTCTCGCTAACTTAAGCATCAGAGGGCAACGAGAACACACATTGACGTCTTTGTTTCAGGTACTGGAAGTTTTGTTCATACTCATTCCTAATTTTCAAGCTCAAAAATCAATAGGTATGATATTAGGTAGCATGATGATGTTGTCTAGGGAAAACGCTACCAAAAGCCATGACACACGTATATAACACCTTCCAACAAGCTTATCCGCTCCTAATCAACCCCCCCACTGAGGATCCTCTGGTGTCGTAAGAGGAATCATCAGGAATACCAATACCTCAACCAACAGTTGTTGCTTCCAAAGCATCCGAAGAGCTTTGCCAACAAGTTGCGATGATAACTCAATAAGTTAAAGAAATTTACATCCAGTGCTAACCCCAAGGTGGTTTTATGGACAATGCTCGAGCTTTAGCTCCCTTCCCGATATTGGTGGTACGAGAACCTTGGGCATACCTCTTTTGACCTTAGGCTCAATCGGTAGGTCAACTTCAGGGGTCAACCAGTTTCAACCCATTCATTCTCGAGATCTTGTTGTATCCATTATATATCCTTGCAAAAAAAATACAACGGGACTACCAACTGAATCAACCATCTCAATGTATATATCGACATCATGAATTTACAAGTTGATCTAAACCTAGTGATGTGCAAGGCTTTTTCGCTAACCTTGACTAATGCTACTAAGGATTGATTATCTACTTTAGAGCCCAATTTCATTGCCACATTCATAGACTAGGCCAATAAGTTCTTTGCCTTCTTCATAAGTAGTAAACACATTACGAAGACTGCCGCTTCCCTCACACAACTTCTCTAAGGACAAAATGAATCCCTACGTGATTTTATGACAAGGTTCAATAAAGAAAATCTCCAAATACCTGACCTGTATATTACAATATGCTATAAAGTGTAAGACATTGAAAATGTTCTTGTTAAAAACACTGCCAAAATCGGTGACCAAGCTACTCGCCCGAGTTGAAAAATACATCAATATGGAGAAAACTTTGAATCCAAGGAAAATGGACCTATGAGAGACTCGAACACAAGAGATAGCGTGATACAAGTCCAAGACCAGATATTCCTTAGGGTAAATTGAGGTTGGAGGTCCCGTTAACATCATTCACCCAGTTGAACACTTCAATGTCCAACATTTTGATGGAGATCAAGGACATGAAAGAACTTAAAATGCCCTTCAAGGATGCGATCTCCTCCTGATACTAGAAACAAGAGAAAGTATTTTGACTTTCATTGAAACAATGGGCATACCATGGAAGATTGCAAAACCTTGCAGCGAGAAATAGAGGCTCTTATCAAAAGATGATTCTTAGGGACTTATATCGGTCATGACAACGACAAAGGAATGATCATAATAAGAGGAAGGCCCCTGAGGCTAAGGGCAGTGGTCAACATAGAGTAGAAACCATTAACATTATTGTTGGGGTATAGCCTTTGTGAGAGACTCGAACATTGGGCATAAGCAATATGCTCGATAATATACCTCAAATTCGAGGACAGCTCAAAGGACTTAGAAGGTATATCATCTCCTCTTGATGATGCCTTAGTCATATCCGCAATTATTGCTAACTTTGAGGTGAAGAGAATTTCGATCGACAATAGGAGTACGGCCAATGTACTTTCTCATGAGGCATTCATGAATATGATACTCGACTGATCAATTGAAAATGGTAAAAACTCATCTTCAAGGATTTGGAGATGGAGTCATCATTCCTAAAGGAGTCGTCGAGCTTCCTGTCACCTGGGCTTATATCATAAGCAGATGAAAGAAATTATAGCCTTTCAGGTAGTTTGGGCTTCGATGGCTTACAATGCCATCTTTAGAAGATCACTACTCAATAAAATCAATGCCATTGTATTAATTTACCATCTTTCTATGACATTTTTAACAACTAATGGTATACGGGTTGTGCATGGAGACCAAGCTGTGGCTATTCAATGCTATGTTACTAGCGCTCGAGGAATAAACACTAATGTTATGCAACTTTCAACATGTGAGCTCGAGCTCGAGCATCAAGGAAGACTTGCTCTAGTGGAAGAATTGATAGAGGTCGAGCTCAAGCATGGTAAAAAATGACAGTTGGTCAGGATCTCGACATTACTCTCATGGTTGAACTTATTAGTAGCCTGCCCCATAACATTGATGTATTTGATAGAGGGTTGTAGATATGCCTGGAATAAACCCTGGGGTTGCAGTCCTTGAACTCAACATTAACCCAGGAGCTAAGCCAATTAAACAAAGGAAAAGATAATTTGCACCAGAACATTGAGAGGTCATACATGAGGAGATTGGTAAACTTATTAGTGCTTAGTTTATTCCGAAAGGTCAGTACCCCGATTGGCTCGCCAATGTCATTCTCGTAGAAAAGGTCAATGGTAAATAGAGAGTTTATATTGACTTCACAAATCTTAACAAAGCATGCCCTATGCCCCAATGATAGTTATCCCCTTCGTTGAATTGACAACCTTGTGGACAGCACATCGAGCCATAAATTGAACAATTTCCTTGATACATTTTCTAGATATCACTAAATCCTCATGACTGAAGAAGATCAGGAAACGTTATCATTCATGGTTGACTCTACCATATATTGTTACAAGGTCATGTCCTTTGCTTTAAAGAATGCAGGAGAAACATACTAAAGGCTCATCAATAAAGTCTTTGCCAATTTAATCAGGAAAAATATTGAGGCCTACATTGATGACATGGTAGTCAAAAGTAAACAGGTTGACCAACATATTACGGATCTCTAGGAAGTATTTTCTACACATCAAAATTATGAGATGAAGTTAATCCATCAAAGTGTGCATTCGGAGTAGCCTCAGGAAAGTTCATAGGATTTATGATCACACATAGGGAGATATAGGCCAATCCAGACAAGATACAGGTTTTGGCATCCATGGAACCACCTAGGAGCAAAAGAGAGGTTCAAAAATTGACAGATC
The DNA here is from genome assembly GCA_903798345.1 of Fraxinus anomala. Taxonomy (NCBI): domain Eukaryota; kingdom Viridiplantae; phylum Streptophyta; class Magnoliopsida; order Lamiales; family Oleaceae; genus Fraxinus; species Fraxinus anomala. The sequence continues at coordinate 6,457 of CAIGRN010186631.1, forward strand.
AGGTTGCCACCTTGAATAAGTTCATGTCTCGAGTAGCAGATAGATGTTTTCCCTTCTTCAAGGTTCTAAAGGGCATTCAAAGCTTTGAGTGGAATGAGGAATGCGAAAAAGTGTTCCAAGAGCTTAAACAAAAATTGGCAACACTACCAGTTCTCACAAAATTCTAGCCCTGTGATACTTTATTTTTGTACTTAGTTGTTTCTTAAAATACAGTAAGTGGAGTATTGGTAAAAAGGGGTTAACCAGGCTCAGCAACCATCTACTATGTAGGTAAAGTATTACTTAACGTAGAGACCAAATAGACATTGGCTGAACAGTTTGCTCTAGCCTTGGTCATAGTGGCACGAAAACTATGGCAATATTTTTCAGTCTCATTTAATTGTGGTACTCACAAATCAGCCACTGAAGCATATACGTCAGAAGCCCGACATCTTAGGAAGATTGTTAAAATAGGCATTTGATTTGGTAAATTTCATATAGAGTTCAAGCCTCGGCCTTCTATTAAGGCACATGCCTTGGCTGTCTTCATAGCAGAACTCACCCTATGCATCAGGAGCTAGGGGTAATCTGATCACCGCTATAGACACTTGGGAGATATTTTTAGATGGAGTATTTAACTCCTCGAGCTCTGGTGTATGGGTCATATTATCAACCTAGACAACATCACAAAAATTCAGTGTACACTTAGATTTGAATTTGAAGCAACCAACAATAAGGTATAAGGTCATTGTCATTGCTCTAGAGCTTGCCACGACCTTGAGCTTAAACATATCAAGATTTTTAGCAACTTGCAACTTGTGATTGTTTAGATTGAAGGTGCATTCGAAAGGAAAGATGAGAAAAAGAGTTTATACTGTTTAAAAGTTTATGATCTTCAAAGACGTTCAAGAATTGTGAAATTATGAAAATCGCGTGAGCTAAATATTGTAAGGCTAATGCCTTCTCCAAACTCACATTCATGAAAGTAGATGGACTTGACAGGATAGTCCACATCAAAATTGTGATGGAAACAAACATAAGTCAGACATCTGGAATCATCATGGACATTGATCGTGAGCCATCATGGATAGAACCAATAATCGACTTCATAAGTAATGGAAATTTACAAGAGGGGATCCTCGGGCAGTAGGTATCCGATCTTGAGTACCAAGGTACTACATGATCAGGGAAGCCCTGTTTTGTATGAGCTTCACATTTTCATATCTCAGGTACCTTAGACCTTCAAAATAGTCCCAGGCCATGGCTGAAGTTCATGAAAGAGTATGTAGGAATCACTAGGGAGCTTGAGCCCTAGGTTTAAAATTCATAAGATAGGGTACTACTGGCTGACCATGAAGAATGACACCTCAATTATTTTAAGAAATATGACAAGTTTCAGATGTTCAACAACGTCATCCATTTCCCTACCAAGGGACTTATCCCCATCCACTATTTAGCTCCCTTTGAACAATGAGGTGTAATCATACTCGACCCTTTCCATGTGATAAGAGATCAATTGAAGTTCGTCGTCATAGCAGTGGAATATTTTACTAAGTGAGCAGAGGTAGAACCTCTCGCAACAATTTCAGAGCCCAAGTTTTTTACATTCATTTTGAAGTCCATTATATACAGGTTTGGGATACCCAGGGTCCTCATAATCGACAATGACAGGTAATTTGATAATTTTCAATTCAAAAACTTTTGCATCAACCTTAGGATTGACCATCGTTTGACGTCAGTTTCACATTCTTAGAGCAATGGCATTGCTAAGGCGACAAATTGAATTATATTGCAAGACCTCCAAATGAGGATCGGGGATGCTAGGGGTGATTGGCCTGATGAGCTACCCTCTATACTTTAGACATATAGAACATTTCACAAAATAATGATGGGCGAGACCCTCATTCTTGCAGGCAATTGGTGTTGAAGTTGTGATTTTGATCGAGGTCAAATTTTCTAACTTCAGGAGACTGGAGCTTGAGGTCAAGGATCATAAAATGGAACGCCTAGACCTCCTTGAAGAAGTATGTGAGAAAGTGGCCATAAGAGTCGCATCATATCAAAAAAAATAGCGAGACAATTCAACAATAACAGGTAAGATCTAGAACGTTTAAGGTCATGGACCTAGTACTAAGAAGAACAGAAGCAGCAGGTCATACCCCTGCAAACTTGGGCCAACTTGGGAAGGGCCTTTCGAAGTTATACAACAAATTTGTAAAGAAGCATACAGCCTAAGGGATACCTCGAGAAGACTACTCTCGAGACCTTGGAATGCTGATAATTTGAAGATTTATTACAAGTAGTTTGTCCTACCTTACATGGTAGCTTATTTGGTTTATTTGATTTTATTTTACTTTGTTCTTTTTTTCATATTTGTTTTGGTTGTGTTTGCATGCCCTATTGATTTTACTTTTTCAGTTGGTCGGGACTACATGCCTTCATTTATTTTTAAATAGAAGTTAGTTTTGATTGATAATCATTGAGTTCTTATCCCAATAAAAGTTTAAATTTCCATTCTAAATAGCACTCCAAGCTCTGTCCCTATGCAAGCGCTCTAAGTCTTACCTCATGTAAGCACCTAAGCATTGCCCCGTACAAACAGTCTAAGCTTTGCCTTGTGTAAGCACTTAAGCCTTGTCCCTCACAAGCACACCTAAGATTTTCCCTATGCAAGCACACTTAAACCTTACCTCAGGCAAGCACTGCTAAATAAAATTCTCGATGATGTAGGCTCAAAGTTTGAAAAACATCATACTTCTGAATATCAAATTGTAATATACTTGGGATGTATATTCCTCAGGATACATCGGATATCCCTATCAGTACAAATTGAGCTTGACATCATCATCGAGCTCAATACTGAATAAATCTCAGTCATTAAGATCGAGTTGATTTGTTTATTTACACTAAGTTTGACGACATCATCGAGCTTATTATTTTGATTCAAATCCAGGCTTGGATCTTGGGTTTGTTCAATTTAAATTAAGTTCGACAATGACGTCGAGCTTAATGCTTCAAATCAAATATTGACCTAGAGCTCGGGTTTCATCAAGTTAAATTAGGTTTGACCTAGTCGTGGAACTCAAGAGCTCAACTCAAATCTTTAAGATCAGGTTTATTTGGTTTACATTAAGAGCAGCTAAATCGTCAAGCTTGATACCAAGATAAAATCTAGCCTTAGAGCTTGAGTTTGATCCATTCGCATTAGGTGTTGAGCTTAATTCTTCAAATAAAATCTGTATTAATGCTTGAGATCATTAACTTCACTATATTCTTAATCGTCAAGATAAATGTTGACCTATGGTTAATTTGAAACCTCAGAGTTTTGATTATAACAAACAAGTTGGTCTTATTTACTAACGATTTGAATTCAAGTGATTATAGTCTTTCAAATGCGCACAAAAGAAATGCGTACAAAGGAAAATTGATCAATGGTCATCAAATGATCAAAAGCTATCATCACAAATCGAACTCTTGAAAAAAGTCAAGATCGAAGCCATATTCAAGAAATTAAGAGCCAAACTTTGGAGCAATATCAAATACTTATTTTTCCTAGTTAAGAATGTGAAGGTACTAACACCTTGATATATAGCATAAATGGCAATAGGTCAAAATCTTTCCATACATTAATCCTCAACCTCTTTATTTTTAAACCTCTTTATAGCTTTTCCTCTTTGAAATCCTCAATAGCTTTTCCTCGAGCTTCTCCAACTCAATCCTCAACCTCTTTATTTTTAAACTCGATCTCAAGCTTCTTTTCTTCAAGATCATCCTTGACGAACCCTAACTCGTCGGTCACTTTCCTCTTTCCAGTCTAAGCATCATCACGTTCCTTTTGCGTGAAGGCGAGTGCAACCTCATGCTCAGAAATGTTCTTATCGTGAAGCTTGGTGGCCTTACTGAGCCCAGCCATTCTATAGAACTTGTCTGTTTCTTTCAAAGAAAACTCAAAAGATACGCGTAAAGTCTGCAAAATTCGAAGAAAGGTTAACGTCAAGAGAAAAAGATGTAGAAAAATTAAATTACACACGAGTCTCAAGCTTACCTTCAGGGCCATTACCTCCATGGCTTTCATGCCCTCATCAAACCCAAGCTCGCATCGATATCTGACAACAATGCTCGGGACAAGATGACATCATTTGTAATCTTTGATCACCGAGGACACTAAAGGGATGGCCTCATCCTCGAGATCCACCACTTCAAGTGTTGATTGGTTTGTGTTTTTTTGTACACTTGATAAAACTAGCATATTTCTATTCACAATCGGGCAATATTTGCTTTTGCTTTTGTATGGCAAAGAATCACCAATTGGAAAGAATAAGCAAAAACGAAGGAAAAATGATTGAAATTGTGCAAAATCATTAGGTTGGGACCAAAATGCACAAATGTAGAAAGTTCAGGGACTTTGGATGCAATGTATTAAGAACGTGATTGAAATGAAAATTAAAATTCGAGGACTAAATTGTACAAGATCAAAGTTCAGAGACCTGGTGTACAAATATGCAAAGGACTAAACTGGAATAACAGCTTGGCTTTCAACAGGGTATCGTTTTAATTGCTTCTTCAAAACTCGAGGGCCATGGCTGCAAATTTTAAAAGATTTTGAGGGTTCTAAAACATAGAAAATGGTAGTCGAGGCTTGATTTCTTTCAATGTCCATTTTTTCTTTCTTTTTCTTGTTCATTTTTTCCTCTTGTTTTCTTTTCATTTTCTTTTGATTTTTCTTGGTACTTTGGAAAAAAATCTAGAGCAGAAGGAGAAGCAATCAAAGAAATTCGAGAAACATTTGGGGAAAGTCAAGACAAATTCATACATTGCTTCAAAAATCAACCAAAATGGGGTTTTTCTGTCATCTTGTATTTAATATATTATTTTCTCCAAATTTGTAATGAATATTATGAATCTTCTTCCTTTGTTATCATCTATATAACATGGGCTATTTTTTTGTATTTGGATTTATGGGAGTAGCTAGACATAACTTTAATTAATTTTAATATTTGCTCTTTAATATTAAAATTACTTATGTTGTGTATATTCATTATTGATTTTCATGCTATTCATTTATTTGGCCAATAAATGTTCGTATTAAGTGATTTGTGGGATTATTGAGAAATTCTTGTATATTTTAGACCATGGAGTAAATACTCTAGGTTCATGTAAAGGATAGAGATATATCCCTAAACCTAGGTGATACATTAAACAAAAATGTATGTGGTGTTTGATTTTAATCAACATAGAGATATAGCGCGTTAAATCAATTAACTAGGGTTAATTTCACTCGAGTGAGGTAATTATCTAAAATGGAAAAATCGGGTTTAACACGACGAGTGGTCCACTACTTTAGGCGTTGATTGTGCAACTGTAACACAAAGAGTGGTCCCTTGGGGCATAGTCCTTCCCCCTATTAGGGCTAGATTCCCTAGTGTTTGAAGACTCTCCAGAGCCTTTCCTTGAGGGCTCAGTAGTTCGTTCCCAATCCCTCTTCTGTCCATTTTTCTGTTAGGGGCCCCCACTTTAGGGGCTTTCAATTTAGAGTTCATAGCCCAGCGTAATGCACAGGATCGAACGTCATTCTTGCACAATTCACCAAGTCATTAGCATGAGCATAAGATCGAGACATACATAAAAATATCGACTAGAAAAAATAACAAAAAAAATAAATTTTAAGTCCTGACCTTGACGCCTTTCACATCCGCGAGATCAAAGATGTCATCCTTGAGGATGTCGTCTAGGTCATACACCAGAGGCTCAAGACCCTCTAATATCTATCTATCCCTCTCTAAAGACTAAAAATAAGCCAAACTGTCACAAAACCTATTCGTGTCAAGTATCTTTCATCGAAGACTAAAAGAAAGATCGGGATATTAAGGAATAGCATATAACCACTTTTCTTTCGACCATTTTAGTAAGCTAGGCATCTTTGGGATCCTAAACCCTCCCCGAGATGAAAGATAGGCATAGCATGTGAATCAAAAAAGTTGTTTCAGCTCAAAGATCATCCTACAAAGGGCGAGGTAGGGCATAATACCCAAATATCAGGCTATAAAAAATAAGATGAACATCCTCCACCCATTGGGTACTAACAGCCCCGAGCACATGTTATGCTCGACCAACAGGGCTACAAAGAGCTGGGCAAGGGTCACCTAAATTCACCCTTCAATTAATCTTTGAAAATAACAAACTTTCTCTCCCGAGCTCTAGCCGTCCTATCCTCATGCTCGGGCGCTCAAATATTGCAATTTGGCATGAACCCAAACTCCCTAGTCATTGATAAAGCTAGATGTTCCTTAAACTTACAAGGGCTGCCAGGATACTTAAATTGGCTTGGTCCTCCTTGTGCTCAAGGTCAAGCTTCTAAAGGAATGACCATTTGTATGATAAAGGTTCTAAGTCCTCAAGGGTAGTTCCCAACCCCCGAAGATTCATGTTCACTATCACTACTCAACATCTTGTTCCAAATTAAAATTTCTAAAGAAATAACTTAAGTTCTTGAACTCTTACCTTAATCTCGATGTCCCAAAACCCACAAATTTTGTTGATCTCGAAAATCAATAAGAAGATTACTAAGAGTAAAAATTAGAGAAAAAAAAAGGAAGAGGTGGTGTATTTATAAGCCACCGAGGAAGGCCAAAAGTCTTTCGATTTGGGTCCTTGGCCAGGTCCCACATGTCTCTTATCTAGCCAATGGTGATCTAGGCCCTTGATCTTGATTCCATGTGTTAAGCATCCAATCGATGACATAGTTGACACATCATCCATCCTCGCTCGAAGAGGGCTTGAGGTGAGGAATGTTCACATCAACAAAAGGACTCTATCCCGAACAACGCACTTTCGAATCTAACATGAGCACTCACTACTTTATGCATTGATCTCTACCTTCATTTGCACCTCATCCATGAGTTCGCACATCATACCACAGACATACCCAAGGACCTCGATTAAATCCCAATAACTCTAACTCGACATCTCGTCCTTTGTACATCTCGCCCCCGGAACTCGAACCTCAGGAATGGATGCACAAAGGCCTGTGATGTATCCAAAATTTGACTAACTTGAGCACTTGTGCCCAAGGATGTCATGTGGCCGATTCAATACTTTTTGGAATGCCCATGATCGGGCTCGAGCATGGTCAAGAATGAGCTTTACCATACACAATCTATACCCACCAGGCAATTTACTTAGGCCGCACATCATCCCTCATTACTTAACTCAAAAGGACTCCACTTTCCAAGTGTCCTAACCTCATCCAATCACCTCAATCCTACACTTCTACCCAATTTACAACTCTTTTATACAAGAGGACTATATATCTACAATCCTATTATCACCAAACTAAGATTGGTCTCAGAAACGGGATAGAGCTCGAATGTCCACCTTATGTAAGACTCTTAAATCAGATAAGAATACTCAACTAACCTAATCCTATTATGAATGTACTACCTACATCTATAAATACAAGACCAATTCATTATTTAGGTACGGTTTTACATAATTTTTAGTTTGTGGCCTTACGCATAAGTTATCTCTCTAATTTAAGCATTGGATGTGCTATGAGGACATGCCTCGATGCCTTTGTTTTATGTACTAGAAGATTTTGTTCCTGTTCATTCTCAATCATCACGCTTGAAAATCAACTTGTACAATTTTTCGTAGAACCAGTCGGATTCTAACCTTTAAGTGGACTATGTACACTTGTTTTGAGATTAATTTGATACAAAGAAGGGGTCACATGTCATTTAGATGGCAAGATTTAAATTCTTAGCCTTCAATTTCGTGGTCCATACTAAATTCTTTATGGCCATTTTGAGTTTCTAACATTTGGGTTACATGGGTTTTTTTACAATGAAGGGATATATTGGTAATTTTATCATTTATTGTAATGGGAATTTAGCGGGTCAAAGGCCTTTTGGATCAAATAGCCAAATCACCTAGCTATTCGCCACTAATTTTCCTGTAGTGCTAATAGGGATCGACATATATTCCTTGTGCCCACTAATTTTCCTGCCGTGCTAATAGGGATCGACATATATTCCTTGTGCTCTCACGTAGCAAAAATAGAAACTCCTAGCAGTCACCATGGAGGTAACATGGTACATTTCTAGAAATGTCTATGTTGAGGCTCGAACCAGTGATATGTGATGTGTTTCCAAAATATAGGTAAAGTCGCACTACTGAAACACATTTTTTTAAGTTGGAACGTTTTTTATAGGATGGCAACACTTGTCTATATCGTAGCCCTTTATTTTGACATTTCTGTTCGAAAGGATATATACGTGCATAATGTCATTTCATTTGGCACTTTTTTATCTTTCGACTGTTGAGTTTCTTTTTTCTTTTCAATAGTTAGGGTTTTGATCAGTGATTTTCTTCTCTCTTAAAAATCATATGAAATTGAGATGTGTGTTTTTAGCCTCTAAAATCTGTATATTCTGAGTGGTTACTGTAAGAATAAGAGGATTCTTATAGTTGTAGTTTCAGTAGGCATGTTGAAGTTTCTAGAATGATCCTTCATAGATTTTGTAGTTTATTGTTGAAAAGATAAGTACTTTTCTGTTGTGTTGGAAGAATCGATCTGTAATCTTGTCCCCATTTTTTGGCTATATGGTGCAACCAAGAAAATATAAAATTTATTGGATGCTCCACAGGGGATGTAGGCGTTAGATGTGGTCCCGAACCTCCGGGGCTTAGGCCGAAAGAAATCACTTGTGTTCAATCTTTTATTTTCTACAAATTTACTTTCAGATTGATTGTGATTATTTGAAAGCTTGTTTTAATATCGTTTTATCTAGGCCTTTTCAATGGTATCAGAGCAACAACTGAGAACAAGATACCTGAATCTTTGTAGAAAGAGATAGATATGTAGCAAATCTAAAACATTTGGAGATGCTGTTAAGCAAAACCTAAAGACTTCGAGTTTTTATAAACTCGCTGGGTGAGATCTTTTAAATTTTTGTAAAATATTTTTCAAAAATTAGGGTTCTTGATTTTTCCCTTGATTTACCATACACCTAAACTCCCTGAATATTAATCTTTGTCCAAAAGCTCAAACAAGGTCTTGGAAATTTGAGATAACTCATGTACGAGTGTGTATCACCCTTAATAACTAAATGGCATTTGCAAAGTTTGAAGTTACGCAGTTTAATAGAAGAGATGATTTTAATATGTGGAGTCAAAAAATGAAGACAATTTTAATGAAAATGAGATGTGTTAAGGCTCTAGATAATAGTTGGCATGTGGAGTTGCTTCCTGCAAAGAGAAATGAACTTGAAGAGGTTGTATGGAGTACTATTTTCTTGTACTTATCTAATAATGTGATAAGGACTATTGGTGAAACCGAAACTACTTCTGAACTGTGGACTAAGCTTCATGCTAAATATGTGACTAAGACTATTTCAAATAAATGATATTTGTTAAAACGGTTGTTTTCTTTTAAAATGGATTCTTTAGTTGATTTGGCTAAAATTTTGAATAAGTTTACTAAATTGACCCAAGACTTAGTCAACTCTGATAAAAAAATTTCAAAAGATTAGCTTGTTGTAGTTCTGTTAAACTCCATTAATGACAAATGTAGCGACATTAAGATTGCTCTAGAATATTGTAGAGTTGAGATCACTACAGATGAAATCATTAGCGCACTAAGAAATAAGGTTCTTGAGATTAAATCTGAATCAAAACAAAGTCATATTGGAGACAATTTGTTAGCAAAGGGAAAATGATTTAATAAACCTAGTTTTCATTTAAAGACCTTAAATGAAAACAAGAGTAAGTGAAGTGATAAGAATAAATCCAAAAATAAGGCAAAATGCAGGAAATGCTATTATTGTGAAAAATTGGGTCATTTTATCAAAGAATATTATAAGAAGAAATAGTCAAAAGAAAAGAAATTGGATGATGGGAATGCTGCTTTAGTCTACAATAAAGAAAAGTTTGAAGATGGGTTAGTCCTTGTTAAGAAGCTAATTGATGAATGGATACTTGATTCAGACTTTTTTTTCCATATGTGCCAAAATAAAAACGATTTTCTTGAATTTGAAAAAACCACTGGGAGGCAAGTAATAATAGGAAGTAACATGACCTGTAAAGTAAATGGAATAAGAATTGTAAAACTATTACTTGAAAATAGTAATGTTCTATTTCTAAAAGGAACTAGATATGTTTCTGATATAGAAAGGAATCTTGTGTCTCTAGACATGTTAGATGAACATGGAGTTTGACATAAAATTGGGTCAAAGATATATTAAGATTCTTATGGGAAGATTTGATTATTAGCACCCCTAAGAGACATTGTCTCTATTTTTTGAAAGCTAAACATTTACTT
>CAIGRN010186645.1:0-21019 GCA_903798345.1 Fraxinus anomala
GTGAGAAACGCTATTTCTTAAAGTGAGAAATTCATGAATCTTGGATTTCTAGGATAAGAATATACAATCCACTGGAACGCCACTTTCATTTTGTTTGAGAACATTCAACAGTTCAAGAAACATTCAGAATTGTTCAAAATTCATGCAATGCTATTGAAAAGGCAGCAAGAATCTCTTTTCAAAATCCAAATATTTTCAAACATAGATACAGATAAAGGAATTTCTCGAATGAATTTCCATTCTTTGTGTATGTTAGGAATCCATTCACAAGAATAGATGACAACTGTGAAGGAATTAGGAAAATGAACCCAGTAGCGACAGGCATGGTATGGTATCTAACCTATACAGAAGTTTCAGTCAAGTTTATGTTTAGTAAAACTTTTGTAGATTATAAGTCATTCTTACGAGATGTGACGATAAAAGATGTGAATCCTATGAAATTTTTGGACAAAAAAATAATGTTTGACTAGCTTATGAGCTTGAAAAAGCTTTACCAAACATAAAATTGTGTTTTTGCATCATATATCGTCTCTCTGAGAAAGGCTACAATTTTGTAACCTTGCTGTTAGATGGATAAGAATGCAACGGAAAATGAAATAGCATGTTGATAGAACTTACATGTCTTTAAGACACCATGTTCACAAGTCTCCCTTTGATCAAATAAAAAAAGTGCGCGCGCTCCTACTGGCATAAATGCCCACTCGGACAAGGCGATGAAAAGGGCAGGTACAGAGAAGGGGACGAGGAGGAGTACTTTTGATAACCCTGTCCTACACTGATTGGCAAAAGTGATGCTGATAGAGATGATGGTGGAGACTCGTACCCATTTTGCATAATGCATCTCTGTGTGCACTCACGAGTATGTTTAGCCTGAGAGTTTTGGAGGATTTGAATTAACTGTTTCTTGAGCTCTACTTGTGGCTCCTAAGAGCTCCTAAAAGCTTTCTTGCAGAATGATTAGGTGTCGTCCAATAAAGTTGATGCAAGACGAAGAAATTTAGTAAGAGTTTTACTAAGAAAATCAAGATATGACCAAACGGTCATAGCGCCTACCAGTCGGTTCAAGGAAATTTTTACTGCCAAAAAACATTAGGAATATCTATGTTTCCATTCCTCACCCATTGAGACCACCAATTTGAAGTACATAGTAAATACCATAATTCTGTTAGACAGACGGTGGGGAATGAGTTAAAAACATTCCCAAAACAAGCTATCAAAAAGATGTGCTCATAATCCCACTCAAACTTAAAGACAGATGCCTATAACTTTATGATGTTACTTATTCACAACTTGATATTATTCAAGTGCATAATTCTACAAGCTTGCATTCACGCGGTGTTTACCCGTGATGAAGTCTCCATAAGATAAAAACAATAAAAGAACTTGCAACTTATTTTTGCAAATTTTGAACCCGGCCTCGATCTATTAGAGTTGAAAGAGCTTTCTTAGCTTCTTCTAGTGTCTCAACAGAATGCACATCTTCGAATGAAATTCTTTGTACGTTATACTGCACACGAGAGAAGTTACTATTAGACATCAAAAAAAAGATAGAAGAAAAAAGAATGGCAGAAGGGGAAACTGATGTTTATCGAAGCAGTATACCTGTGCACCTTGACGGACACGAATATCAGTCCCTTTGCTGTCTATCGATATAAGAGCAGCATCGTCTAAATCAGCTTCCTTAGACAAAAGCTCTTTCAAGGGCTTCGAAAAGATTGCATTAAGTTCCTATGGGGAAAAAAAGAGTGCAATCAGATTTAATTAAACATGAACACTAATAGCATGTTCAGTGTACTGTGTACAATACTTGACATTGACGACACGATTGACAAGACTTGAAATTTTTTTCTTCTCTAATAAAGTCCAATCCTATTGGATCCTCATTGCCAAACATGCTACAAGGGTATGTTTGATACAGGGTAGTGGATAGGACTTGATAGCATAATAGACAAGATTTTAACTTATTTAATACTGTATAGTCTAACTTGCCAAACAAACCATAAGTGCATCGTAATTAGACAGTGCAATAAACAAAATTTAGCTTCGTTTCATTTCATTACCATCCAAGACAATCTAATTCACCTATCAAACTTGCCACAAATGTTTACAAGTGAAACGAAGTGCATAACTAGTTACTTACTAAAGGTACCTTGTATAAAAATAGCATCACAAAGTAGCAATTTGAATTAATTGAAGTATAGGTTGTGTTATGCAAAGTATAAAGACAGCAAAAAAACAAACCTTGAGATTTTGTTCACCACCGTCGACTGCAATCTTATCAGGTTGAATGGCTTCATATTCTTTAACATCAATCCAAGCAACAGTTCCAAAGCCTCCAATGAAATATATATCGCTGTCAGTAAGATATCAACCCCTATAAGTTCCACTCAAAGAATGCATTTGTCTTTTAGGAACTAAAATAGCACTACACAACGTATTTAGCCAGTACAAATTTAGGGAAACCGTTAACATTTACTTAAAAACTTTAATGAGATTTGCAATATGAGTGGATATGGATTTTTAAAATTGTGATGAAGCATAGATTTTAAAATAAAAAGAGCTAACCTTATATTCTGCATCCTGAAGTAGTAGAAGTTTCCCCACTGTTGAGAAGGCCCTTGATGATGCTTTGCTATGTGCTGTTTATGAGCCCATTCCTGTGGTGCAGCAAGGCATAATCAACGTTCCAGATTTATTGTATCCATTAATATCTAGTTTATAACTATACAGTTGGAGACATAACATTAGAAACTCAATATTAACAGTACATTTGGCAATTCTGGATCCTATATCTATTATCCAAACGCAACATGATTGGACTGGGGCAATACATGTTTGGCTTAAGCTTATGAACAGTAAAAGTTACATTAGTTCCCAGACATGTTTGAATATGTTATTAACTTTTAAGTAAAGAAACACTTATTTTGGGAGTAAGAGTAACTCTTATATTAGAGCAACTTATTTTCTAACTTTGACCAACAAAGGAAATTATTTATTTTATAACTTATTTACATATGAGTATACTTTTTAAAGAGAACCCAAACATGCTCAGATCTATTGATTCATTCTTAAATCTCATAGAAGGTGAGAAAGGCAGTCACCTGCAGGTGATCTGGAAGGGGGTAGACATCGCCAAAGATTGTTACCCTTGCATTTGATAAGCTATCCCATCCTGGAATCTATGAATTATGCAGGTTAACGTAATCCATTGGTAGCTAAGCACAAAAAAAAAAAAAAAAAAAACATAGTAAAGCAAACTTTGAATTGCTAACCTGTACTACTACAGTGCACCTCGGATTGGCTATCAAATTTCGGGTGTGTATGGCCAATGGTGAAAGTGAAAATATTGGATCTGCAAGACCAAATATTAAAGTTATAACCCATGACACTAATAAATCTCATTTGACTTCGCAAAATTATCTTGACAGAAGTAGAAAAGTTTCTCTGCTGCGTAGTTTTTTTTTTTTCTTTTTGCATTTCTACCTGGCTACCCCTTTATATATGAAAAAGTGATATGTAAATCATTCAATTTGAATATAGGAGAAGTAAAAGAGGAGAACAATTTTTTTAACGGGGATTTGAGAAAGGATAGCAAAAGGATATTTGGTTTAGGAAAGTGGACTATTTGCGACAATAAAAAAGAAAATTCGATGCTCTCCATTTTAAGATGCAGGGAGTGTTATGGGAAACTACAATGGGGAGACAAATAGAACGATAGTTGGGCGGAGATATCTCTTCCCATAACCATCGAGTCACAGAAGCTTCGGCATTTATATACTTCTCTAGCCATACAAAGGAGACCGCTTATTGTGTTTAAACGCCAAATACATAGCTAATGTCTTGTTTACTTTCTGAGAGCTAATCGAACCATTATTATAAAACTAAAGAGGAAGGGAAACAAAAAAAAAAACTCTATCCTGCAATAAACAAGAGAGCAAATAATGCATAACTTACGTCCCATAGGATCTTGAACAAAATCTACGAGTGAACCAAATGGATAACCATTCCTCCGGTGGTGCATTTGAGACATCATGGTACACAAGTGAGCAAATCTAGCCTACATTTAATTGAATGCAGAACAAAAAACATAAATACTGAGGAGAAATCATATTAGAAGCTCCTTTCAATAAATTCCAGCTGCTAGGAGTATTAATTAATGAAGATGAACAAAAGTTTATAAACAAGTAAGAATTGTGCCTGCTCCATTAAGTTTCGAACCGCTAAGGCTGGCCTGGGCAAGCCGTGAGCAGAAGTTGCATTTTGTACTCCCCCAGATATTGGGGTTCTGAAAAGACCAGCCCTTGTACCTCCCCCAGTTGTGCTTCCATGTGACGGCATGAGAGTCGGTGTCTTCATATTTGACGTACTTTCTATTTTCTTTTCGGCACTTTGTTTGGTATCTGTATTACCCTTCAGAATATGAGAGAGGCCATCACAACAAAGCCGAAGTAGCCATTTGAAAAATCCATTCATGGACTATATCCAGAAAGAAATTCTAATTTACCATGATGAGCATTGCATAAGAATAAAAACATTTATGCTCCGTAAACAGAAGCATAGAATAGTTGCCAGCATAAAAAAGACTCTTAATATCTGCATTCACGTTAAGTGAGACAAATAAACTGTTTTTGCACACTTATGAGTTATGACTAATAGGGTCGTCTTTTATGTTTTGCAGCTTGGAATTTATATCTTCAAACAGGAAAATTATGAAAATTGAATCCCAGTTTCAATCACATCAATTTTTAGTTCCAAATCGAAGGCCCCAATCCCATGCAGACATATTATAATCATAAATTTTCTAACAGATTTTATAAGACTAAAAAGTGATAAATTATTCTCTTAAAAAATTAAGCAAATAGGATTAGATAATGTTTTGTATTTACAAACAAATATGAACATAAGTCAAGGAGCGTGCTGCGCCAAATTAAATGATGGAAGCCATCTGTGAACTTGCACAAAAATTTCAAACATACGCAAATTATACACTCCGCTCTAGTAAGTACTAATTAACTGTAACATTTATTCTAGTTGATTCATAGCATGTCAGGCTAATCTTATTTGTTCGATTTATTTGTTCATCACTCCATTAGTACCAATATTCCCCCACAAAATTCCGGCATCGTAAATAAGTAAAATTGCATCTATCCCAATCCCAAGTAACAGAAATTAAACACTAAAAAGAAAAAAGCAAGAACAATTGTTGATTTTTTTGTCATACCAGAGATGAAAATAGAGTCTCTTCAGAAACTAAACTAAATCCATCAGTATGATTATTCAAAAGGAAGTCTTCTTCTGCACCGCCATCCTCAGATATTTCACGTGCAAGCGCCAGAACTTGAGACCCTCTAACTAACGACGTCGTTTCATGAAAACCCAGAACGATTCGTACACACCCACAATGCTTATTGCTTGTTATTTTGATAGAATGAATTGCTGCTGAAGAATTCTGTAGAAATTTGGGCCTACGGACGGAACTCAAAAGAGCTTCCGTGGCTGGATACGCACAAAAAGAAGCCATTTACGCAATATTTGTGTTTGTATGAACTGTATGAACTTAAAAGCGGTGGAATTGGAAGTAATTTTTGTGTCAGGAACAAAAAATTTTTTTCCCTTTTTCGAGGAAAATTGTAAAAGGGTTTTGCGAGGAGAGGTTTTTGCTTCGTGGAGATTAAGGTAAGGTTTTCTGAAGGTAACGGACTCTGGAGTTGGTTTATTTAGTTGAAATTAACTGGGCCCAAAACATTCCTGCCCAAATTATATCGGCCTTTTAGGCCCTGTAATGCTGTTAATCGTTGGTTAGGAATTTAGGATCATGATTATGTGCTTATTTGGTATATACCTTAAAAGTTGCTAAAAATTAAAATTAAAATTTAACCATATATTTCATTAGATCCATAAATTTATTAATTTTTTAATGTATATTTAATCAACTTTTATCAAAATTTTCATAAAAAACGTAATCAAATAACCCCGTACGTAAATAAATTATCATGACTAATGTAATAACTAATAAATTAATCAATTCAAGATTAAAAAATGGTAAATTGACTCCGCAACTTATTGAATAAAATAACAAGGAAAAGCAAGCTCTTTAAAGTAAAGAAAATTGTATTGTAGTTTTTAATTTATTATTTGAATAACTAACCCATCTTTCATTCTAACATTTCGTTATAATTAAACAATTCATTTTCAATGGCGAAAAATCTTTAAAATTCATAAATTGACGTGTATCTTTCCATTAGTGTAGGTAGCGAATATAAAACATAGCCTATGTTTGTCCCTTGTTTGTAACGTTAAAATCATTTTTTATCGGAATATTTTAAATGATCCAAAAGTAACTCATTTTGATCTATTTACGAAACAGTTACAAATTACACATTGAAACATGCTTACAACTTCATATAGATGTGTATATATGAACTGTTTTCCTCTATAATGATTTTTTTTTTTTAAGCGATCTCAAGAATAATGCCCCACCCCAACTAAATAAAACCAATTATGAATCCACCTGTCTCTAGTTTATAGGTACAAGGCCTGAAAACATTGAAAATTCTTGTTTACCAAAATTCTTTGGAATAATCAACTTTTTTTTTTGTTGTTGTCGTCATTTGCTTTCAGCTTAAGATTTTCAAACTTTTATTTGGAAGTTTACCAACTAAACATCTCCCATTCTTCATTTTCTTATATGTTCACATTAACCCCTTCTTGTTTTCTGTGTTTTTTACATTTTCATTCCTCAATCTTAACATATTTGTTCCAATCATTTGTCAATAAGCTTTCCAAATTCTTCAGCAAGTTAAAAGAGTTCCTCAAGATTCCTGATCAGCACTTTGTAAAGATTTTGATCTTCAGCTTAAGCATTTGACAGGTTAACGATCAGGATTGAATCTGCAAACCAATCGTTTAATCTTCTTGTTGCTTTTTGATCCAAGAAAATCAGTTTTTTAAGGTATCACAGTACCTGTCCTATGTTAATTTGGTGAAAATCATGCATACTTCATCTTACAGCCCCACGGCCCCTACTCCGTCTCCGCTGGATCTGTTCCCGGGAGTACCCTCAAGAGAAAAAAACCTCTTTCGATCCATTTGTTTCCTGTTTGTTTTGACGGATGGGCTTGTTTAGCCTTCATAGAAGGCCTAATTTCGCAGTGTAGTATCAAATCGACGTATTATAGTTCTAACAGATGAGGATATCGAAAAAGATTCCATCGCTTTGTGGAATTCGATTTTGGCTTCTAAGCCTTGCAGGAGCTCTTATGTTTTTAGTAATATGGACACAACTGTCTGAAACTGATGATAGATTTCCTAGTACGAGTTTTCAACAGCCTGTAAGAATTCCAAGGAAAGGCCCTGATGATCCTCCAATCCTAGCTTATTGGATATTTTGCCCAAAAGGAGACGGGAAAAGAATCTTGAGGTTATTAAAAGCTGTTTATCATCCAAGAAATCAGTACCTTTTGCACCTTGATTCTTCTTCGTCCAACCAAGAAATGCTGGAATTAGCCCTTTCTGTGCACTCGGAAAAGGTTTTTCGCGCATTTGGGAATGTTAATGTTGTAGGAAAAAGTAATCCAGTCGACCCGATGGGAGTGTCGGCCCTTGCTGCGATGCTTCATGCCGGCGCTCTGCTTCTTAAACTTTGTACAACTTGGGACTGGTTTATTACATTAAGCACTGCAGACTATCCACTCTTTACTCAAGATGGTAAAGTGAATGCTCTGCCTTTTCAGCTTATAATTAAATTTTTTAGCTTATTTTTCTTTCATAGCAAGGTCGAGTGCTATTCAATCTTCCAAGCCGAACACGGTACATATGTTTTCATTCGAAAATCTCCTCTATTCTGTGCAGATATCCTCTATGCTTTGAAGTTCTTGCCTAGAGATCTCAATTTTGTGCATTACACAAACAGCACTGCCTGGAAGAAGTAAGAAAAAAGCCACTTCTATTACAATTTTCTTTTCCTTCTTTGGAGTCTTTTGACATATCATATGAGAGTTTAAGGTGGCTGATTAGCCAATTTAAGGTAAAATATGTTTAGGACAACAACATGCAGGGCTGACTAAAAATCTGAGGTTGTTCCAAGAATCCTTTTTATGTATTAAAGAAGGCCTTTTTTGTTGTTTTCCTTATCAATCAAGACAGTATATTGGCACCTACGGGCGTCTAAACTGTTGAGACTTGGGTACCTTAGGATAGGCTTGTTTGAGTTTTACCAATCTTGAAATCTCTATTCTCGTTAGAGTATTATTTGGATCGAATTACTTGTTTAAACTCAGTGAACTTAGATACCATTTTAAAACTAGAGTATTCATCTTAATAAGTTAACATTATTAAGAGTAACACAAACCCTTATGCGTGTATTTAATTCATCGTTGTTCGTGGGATTTACTATTGACAAAAATTTAAGTAAAAAAATTGTAAAGCTCGACGATTTGTCTAGATAGTTTTAGGGGCACCTTAAATTATCTAATATTGCTCTAACCTCTTTCGTTCACCATAAATTTATGTTGGGAAATGCATGTATTCATGCAGGAGACATGATGTTGGCAAGATTGTCGTAGACAGCAATCTCTATCTTAAGGAGAAGAGTGACATGCTCTATGCTGTAGAGACTAGAGAAATACCAGAGGCATTTCAATTATATGGAGGTTACTTATTATGTGAAACATAATTTTTAAAGTTACTTTTTTATTAACAAACCTTACTTTCTACTTATTTTGGTTTTTGTTTTGAATTAGGTTCCCCATGGATGATATTAAGCAGGGCCTTGATAGACCATTGTGTGAATGGATGGGACAATCTTCCTAGAAAACTATTAATGTACTTAACAAATTCACTTTTCCCACTTGAATCCTATTTCCACACAATCCTCTGCAACACACCGGAATTTTTGAACACTACTATTAACACTGATTTAAGGTACATTATTAAGGACATTGCTATTGAAGTTGAACATGGTGCAATAAACATGTCAAGTTACAATGAATTATCTAGTCCAGCAATTTTTGCTAGGCCATTGAGAGAAAATGATCCAATCATGTTAGAAATTGACAACTACGTTCTAAAGCGTCCTAAAGAAGGGGTAGTGCCAGGAAAATGGTGCGAGGGCGGAAGAATGAACGATAGCACAAGAATTCAAAATGCCTATGGAGATTTGTGTTCGACCTGGGGAGACATCGATGTTATTAGCAAAAGAATTCAAGGTATTAAGCTTCGAAAGTTTTTCTCTCAACTTGCTACAAACCCAAAATTATGTACAGAACTAGAAATGAAATGAAATGTTTTGTTCATTTTCTATTTACAAATTGTTTGTTAAGAGTCTGATTTCCCTCGTAGAATCCTATATTGAAACAAGAAGAGCTATACTATTGTATAATTTTATTTTCCACTATCCTTTCTCATAAGAAAATATTTAAAATGATTATTATTTTTAATTAAAATTAGAAATAAGCAACTCATTTTATTTTGAAAATAACTCTTACAAATAATATTTATTTTAAGTAAAAATATGTAACCATCTCTAAATGTGTTCAAAAACAGAATTTTGTATCATTTATGTAATGTGACTCTTACCATAGTGTGAAATAAAACAATTCTTCTAAATTCGGAGCTAATTTACATATTTTAAAAAAAAAATGTGCAATTGCCAACCAGAAGGAAAAAAATAATATCAGCCAATCGAGGGCTTTGGTAAAGCTTAAAAGCAACTAAATTCTAGAGAGTTGAACATGATTCGGTCAATTCAGTTCGGTTCTTCTTAAAATCGAATCGAACTCGAATTTTTGATTATTTAGTAAGTGGAACCGTTTGGTCTAAATTTAATTATGGAACCGTTCGGATTCGGTTCCATTCGGTTATCGGGTTCCGTACAATAATTAAATTTTTTAATATTTACAACAACACTACTTTAATTCAACTAATTACATATTCAATTTTAACTCTTACAAAGTAACGTAGTCCAATTTCGTTATATCTCTTGCGCATCTTTTTGTTGAGTTCTTCATAAATTTGACTATTAAAATTACAAGAAAAAAAATATGCAAAAATCGATGTTCTAAAAAGCGGTGTATAGACGCCGCCTAAGCTCGAAGCAGGAGAAAAATGCCTCGCTTCACTTCTTTTGCGTTTTCATTTTTTTATATTTTCACGCTTAGGCGTGTCTAGTGCGCGCTCTTTTTACGTTTTTACGCTTTTAACATTTTTTTTACGCTTTTTTCTCTTTTAATTATGAAATAATTTTTAAATTGATTTAAAATTTTAAAATAATATTAAAATAAGAAAACAATTTTCTACGCTTTTGTCGAAGCTCAACCTTCACGTTTCGCTACACTTTACGCTTTTTAGAACACTGTCAAAAATATAATGTTTTCAAATCTACTATACTAGATTAAACGGTTTAGATCAAGATTAATAAAAAATAGTTACGTTACACATTATCAGTGAGAGCTCGCTAGTTTCGACATGCTTTTAAGTGTTTTTATAATTTCGATTTTTTACATTTAAATAATATAAGTTTATATTAATTCTTGATAGTTTGGGTGCTTCAATCGGGTTTTATTTTTGATAAAATTGTTTAAAATATTTTGCTTTTTTTTTTTTTAACTCGTGAAAAAATTACTTATCTTGATATAAACTACAAATTACTCCTACGTTACTAGCAAGTTATTATTTTTTATTTTTCTCTAATTAGTAAACAAACTATTTATTTTAAACATTGAGATTAGCGCCCTTTGACAATCATTAAAATGCCTTTTTTTTTGTTGAGAAAATCGAGTTTTGAAATAATGATTCTTTGAGAATGTATGGTTAAAAAGTATTTAAAAAATTGAGTTTATGTATAAAATATTTTATTGTAAGAATGTGTGGTTAAAAATAAATTTAAAAAATATATATATTTTAATGATTGTTAAACGAGGCTGACTCTCTTTATTATTTCAAAATTCTTTATTTCTCACTCATTTTTATTTTCATTTTATACTTAAATAAAAAATATTTTTTTACTCTCTAACCACAAATTCTCCAAAAAAATCACTATTCAAATAAAAACATTACTAGTCCTCAAATTTTCTTTATAATGGTCATCAAATAGAGGGATGATAACCCAGCCAAATGGTCACTGAGTTTTGTAAAAAAATTTCACAAGTCACTGATCTTTAAAAATCACTCAATTATTACTAAACTTTGCAATTTGTAATCCCGTTCATTATTGACCTCACGGTTTGTAAAAAAATTGACAGAATACTAACGTGGTTGCACATGTAGCACTACGTCTCAATTGATTTCTCATCCACATATGCAACAATGTGAGGTCAGTTATGAACGAATTTACAAATTACAAAGTTTATTGATGAATTTGATAATTTTTAAAGTTCAATGACCCGTGAAACCTTTTGTAAAGTTGGTTATTATTTACACATTCTCCAATAAAATAATATTATACATAAATTCATTTTTTTTCATTATTTTTTAATCACACTTCTTCAAAAAATTACTATTCTAAAATACATTTTTTCCTTCTCTTTACAAAATTTAAAAAAAAAAGTTTTGGAAAATGCATTTTGAAATAATGATTTTTTGAAAAATGTGTAATTAAAAATTAATTTGAAAAAAAAAAAGAATTTTATTTTAATGGTTGTGAAAGACATAGTCAACCCAAACCCACACCATCTTAAGCTTTTTTCTTCCCTAAAAAGCATCCAAATTGATTCGTTTAGCTTCAGATTCATTGATTCCAGCCACTAGAAAGAGAAAAATAGATTTCCGTAAATGTCTCTACAACTTTGAAAATATCTTTGGTGATTATTAGTATGGGTTTTTTCTACCTGTTAATTTTTCCAAGACCTTTTTTTTTTTCATTTTTTTTAGAGAGAAGGAAAAAATATATTGTAGAATAGTGATTCTTTTGAAAAATATATGTTTAAAAAACGAATCTTGCTGCATATACATCAAAATTTATATAACAGATTACACAATGCCACGTTTTGCATTTCATCATTTAATAGTTTAAAATATATTTAATTTTTTCATCCAACCTTTTATGTACTTTTTTTTTTTTTTTTTTTTATGTAAAAGCAGTAAAATCTTTAAAAAATAAGGAAAATTTTTGGATTTACACGTAATATTATTTTATTGAATAATGTGTGGATAATAATTTAAATGGTCACCGAATTTTGGAAAATGTTTTCACAAAATTCGTGAACTTTAAAAATCACATTATTCATCACTAAACTTTTCAATTTCTAATCTCATTTATCGCCGACCTCACGTGGCTGCATATGTAGATGCCAAATCAGTTGATACATAGTGACATGTATGTAGCCACGTTAGCATTTCGTCAAAATTTTTGTGGACCGCAAGGTCAACGATGAACGTGATTACAAATTACACAATTTAATGACGAGTAGAGTGATTTTTAAAGTTTAATGATCCCGCGTAAATCTTTTGCAAAATTAGGAGACCATTTTGGTTAGTATCCCTCAAATAGGGGATTAATAAACTAACACTAATTTTCCTTTTATTAGTGGAAACAAGTTTGACTGGACCTAACAATTATCAATGAAAAACGCCCGCTGTCGTCGCGACCCACCATCATCATCTTTCCCAAATCTCCGTCCAATATCACTGTCCATTGATCCCCAATCCCTCGATCTCCTCCATTTTTCTGCAACTCCTCAATTCCCCGATAACCTGAGCCTTCAAATTCTCCGTTATATCTATCCAATTTTGTGGTATTTTTTCTCTCTCTTTTTTTGCTAAATTACTCATAATTCAGTTTCATATTTTCTTCGTATGTTTTAGCTTAGGCTCTATTAATTTTTGGTTTTGTGAGTGTTGAATTAATTATGAAGTTGAATGTTGCTGCATTCTTATCCCTAGAGAATGTGCCTTTTTCTAGGTTTTCAGAAATTGATGTTAATTATTGTTCGAGTAATGATAAGGAAATGGCTAATAAGACAATCGTTTCAAGAAGTTTAAGTGCATTGCTACTATTTATGATGCTCTCTCTCTCTCTCTCGGAAGGGTTTCAAACTAGTTTGAAGTGAAGATGGATAGTATGCATGGAAGCGAAGTGGGAATGATGGGCTATATGCAAGAGCAAGATCATCATCATCATCCTGGGTTGCATCATCAAGTGAGCAATGGGAATGTGATGGACCATGAAGAGCACGGCCATAACAGTGGTGATGGTGAAAATGAAGGTATGGATGGGGAGGTCTCTGCTGATCCCGGGAATTTATCTGATAACCATGGTTCATTGGTGTCTCAAGGCGTTGAGAATAATAATCAGCTAACACTCTCTTTTCAGGGCCAGGTTTATGTTTTCGACTCTGTCTCTCCTGAAAAGGTACCTTCCTTCTACAGAGATTGAATTTTAATGCTTCAGTTGTTTGTATATTTTAATTAACCAATACGTGCTAAACAGAGGTTAACTTACCGGTTTTTATCATGTTATTTGCTAATAAAGACTAAATTTGTGATTACTTGGTTGTTTGGCTGGCATGCTTTCTTCCTAGCAGGATGGTTGTACTATACTAGTATGAGCGTTTACTCATCGTAGTGTGCACAGTGAGCTGCCCAATGCATTGACTTCTAAATTTAATGATATAGGATGTGCACAAGATGAATAGTTGTAGACGAAACAGAATCATGTATACGTTCTTAGTTGTTATTTGGACAAAGAATTGTGTTGCTAAGGAATATGAAATCGGGACAAGTATGTTCCTTGACACATCACGCAAGTAAACTAAATCAGTGGCATCTTTCATGCTTGTTGTTTATACTATAGTGACTATGCATGTCTCAAAGTATGTGCAAAATGCAGATTTTTCTGCATCTTCACGTGTTTTATGTTGATGGTAGACATCAATTTTAAAATTGGGATGTTTTAGTTTTTAAGTTTTCCTGCAAAATGCAGATTTTTCTGCATCTTCACGTGTTTTATGTTGATGGTAGACATCAATTTTAAAATTGGGATGTTTTAGTTTTTAAGTTTTCCCATTATTGCCCTTATCTTAGTCTTCTTGAGATGATAAATTTCAGGTTGTTTTGATGATTTCCTTTAGGTTCAAGCTGTACTTCTTTTACTTGGGGGACGTGAAGTACCTTCTAACATTCCTCCGGTTCCAGCATCCACTCATAATAGCGGTGTATGAATAATTTGAATTAACTTATTGTATTCAGCGTTTTGTCAAGTCTAAAACCATTTGATGATCATTTAAAACAGGCTCTATCCAGTTCCCCACAGAAGTTCAACGTCCCTCAGAGATTGGCTTCACTAATAAGATTCCGTGAGAAGCGGAAAGAACGGAATTTTGAGAAGAAAATTCGTTATACCGTTCGTAAGGAGGTTGCTCTAAGGCATGTAGATTAGATTTTTCCCTGAGATTCTGCATTATATTTGAAGTCGCACTTACACGGAGTTGGTTTATTTTTCTTACATGTTTTCTTTGGATTATTCTTTCTAATCGTTATCTAACTATTGTAGGATGCAGCGAAATAAAGGACAATTTGCATCCTCAAAGCCCAGTCAAGATGATTCTGCATCAGCAGTTTCAAGTTGGGAGTCAAACCAAAACTGGGGAGCAGATGGCACTTCATCCCAAATTCAAGAGATTTCGTGAGTTCACATGTCATATGCACATCATCGTCAACTTTCTTATTTAGATCTCTTTTACAGACTGTTGCCAACTGTTTGTTATATTGTATTCTTGTTCTTGACATCTCCCTAGTCCCTTCTCCTCTCTTTCTGTCACTTTGTGTTTACTCAAGTTACTCTTGACTTTTGACATTGGATTTTGTTATAACTCGTCACCTGATGCTAATGTAATTTGGTGAGCTGCTATATGCTATATTGAGAACACTTTATACGACCCTCAGTGTTTGATATGTTATAGGATTAAAAAGCTCAGTACTGAAGTCCTCTTTAGCCTGACACTATGATACTACACAATGCTTTGGAGAAGCAAGACATACACGAGAAAGCAAGCAATTTTATAAATACGATATCGTGGCAAATGGATTTCAAAATGTTATCATTACATGGATATGCAAATTGTTAGTTGCTTGGAGCTTCTTGGGTACTGCTGGGAAATGTTCACCATTCTAGTTCTGTATTTCGGTTAAGCATTCTGGCCGATGACTTGCTGCCCTTAATATTCACTTTTTCCCCCGCTGAAATCTTCTCTCACTGATTTGCACTGTTTTATAAAGTCATATATTATCACGAGTAATCCAATATTTTTTACTTCTTTATTACTAACCTCTTGCTGTTTAGATTTGTACCCCAATTTTGTTGTTGGGTTCCCTAGCAACAAGGATTCTAAAGATATATATAATATGCTGGCATCGAAAAGCTCCTTTTTCCTGTTATATTGTATCTAACACTGAGCAATGATTTGTGCTATTTGTTCAAAAAATTATGTGGCACCATAACCGAAAGGAGTATTGGAGCATTAATGTTTTCTTTGAAATCCATGCAGCTGTCGGCACTGTGGTATTGGCGAGAAATCAACTCCAATGATGCGACGGGGGCCAGATGGGCCGAGAACCCTTTGTAATGCCTGTGGACTTATGTGGGCTAATAAGGTGATTATGGGGATTAATCATATTCAAGTCGCACATGCTGTTTTAAGATATGTTTATTTCTGTACTTAGCTTTAGTATGCACCATATCTTATGAACTTCTCCCTCTTTCAAATATCTTGTTTGTTATGCAATTTTGTTTTGTTTCTCTACTAAGTACTAGTTTTTCTGTACTGCATGTAATGGTACTTAATACTATACTTTTTGTAAGCTTCACTTTATTTCTTTCTTTCTTATTTATTTGAGTTTGGGAAGTTGTCATTAAATAGTCTTTAGTCATGTGCTTGACTGCCTATGATTTTAAGGCTTCTGTACAAATTCAGAGGCCCAGCATGTGTTTTATAGTTACTGCACAGTGCAGATGTTAGACTTCATTTAAACAATACTCCTGTATTCTCATTCTTGCTTTCTCTGAGATTTTGTACCAAGAGGGAATTTTGTCGAAGTAGATAACAACGTTTATCAAAACAACTTGTGTTGCCAGGGGACAACTAAGTAATCATTCCCTTGTATAATACACATCCAGATTCAGCAAGGGATCCCATCTTTTCCTTGTGCACTGAGCTTTTTCTTTCTAGGTTAACAACGCTAGAGGTGACTGACATTTTCGCGATTTTTCAAGTTGGTCACTAAGACTTTCGTTTGTTTCAAGTTGTTTTTTCCTGATTGGGTCACACAACTAAATTTTATTACGATTTTGTTTTTCTGCCCGTGTTTGTTAGTTTGACTGACTTGAAAGTTGGGTTGCAAATAACTAGATCCTCGCTTTGCCTTCTCTGTCACCGTTAGTCAAGCTAATGGACATGGACAGTGTGATCCAATAATAGCAATGTCCAAGGTAAGTGACCAATTTAAATTTTAAAATAAAATGAAGATGAGTGAGTTAGTCAAGCTAATGGACATGGACAGAGTGATCCAATAATAGCAATGTCCAAGTTAAGTGACCAATTTAAATTTTAAAATAAAATGAAGATGAGTGACCAACATAAAATTTCACAAAAAGTTTAGTGTGCTAATTTATTCAACCTGTTCATTTCTTATGATGCTGTCCTCACATCGACTTATGGGATCAAGTCTTTACTCCATAAAAGTTTGGTTGCTCTGCTGTTGATTACTTTATGTTTGTTTACCTTGTAATTGCACCGAGTTTCTAAAGCCAATAAATAAGCTAACCACTCCAGTTATAAAATTTATTTAAGTTGAAACTGTGAAATAATGTCTGCTTTTGCCTTGTCCAAAATTTGCTTATTCTAGGGAACTTTGAGGGACCTCTCAAAGGCAGCAACCCCTGTGGGAACAAATCCTAAACGCAATTGGAGTGACGAGGTAAGTTATCAATTAGCCCTTGTATGACTCTCTTTATTTGAAAACTCGTTAT
This sequence comes from Fraxinus anomala, assembly GCA_903798345.1. Taxonomy (NCBI): domain Eukaryota; kingdom Viridiplantae; phylum Streptophyta; class Magnoliopsida; order Lamiales; family Oleaceae; genus Fraxinus; species Fraxinus anomala. The sequence continues at coordinate 16,964 of CAIGRN010186645.1, forward strand.
TTCTCATATTCATTTTTAACCTTACATTTGCACAATAAAATATTTTTGCACGTAGGCTTAAAACTTTTTTCTACTTAACCACACATTCTCCAAAAAATCACTATTCAAAACATCATTTTCCCCAATTTCTCTTTATAATGGCCATCGAACAAGGGCTAGTATTCTCTTTGTGCCTATTGCATTGTGTAATTTATATTTATCTCCTTGCAGAATGGAAATTTGGAGGCTGAGCAAATGGTTCTCAGAGTTGCAGCCAAGGCTGATGATTTGTGATGGCCATTCTTATATGTTACGACAAGCCGGTTCCAGCTATTTATATTGCAGTGGAAGTGATGTCGATTGAAAAAGTTTTGATTGCGGGATTGTTCCAACTTGTTATTGTTCATTATTTATCTTTTTGTTCTAATGGAATAGTTGGTTGGTTCTGCGTAATCAGCAGTTTCTTCTGTAATATTTTTCTTCATTATTAACATCGTTTAGTATTGCTTAGTTCACCTTATTGAACCAAACAGGGCTAAGAAATTATTTGTGGCAGATGGATTGCAAACTCGTTGGATTTTAAACAAGAAATATGAACTAAAATGTTGGGGAATGGAGAGTGCGATTTTAAAGGTTATGGGAGGCGCTAAAGGCTGAGGATGGAAGGTATAATTTTACCATTTACTTGAAAGGACACAAATGTCATTTCGTATATTATCTCCCAACGTCGACCAAAATCCACTCGATTGATTTTATCCCTTCAGTTGCCTGGTTCTTCTCTCTTACCACCACCAATGGCCTCCTCTTTATGCTCAAATCTTAATTTCCTACCCACATCTCAATCCAAGGCGGCGTCCGGCAGACTCCACCGCTTCTCCATCATACGGTGTGGCCCACGAGACAACCGTGGCCCACTCCTCAAAGGTCGGATCCTAAGCACCGAAGCAATTCAAGCCATCCAGGCCCTCAAACGTGCCCACAGAACCGAACCGACAAATCTCCCCACCCACATCCTCTCCCGCCTCATCAAATCAGACCTCATCGCCGCCTTCAAGGAGCTCCTGCGACAAGACCACTGCATTCTCGCCCTCAAAGTGTTCTCAACCGTCCGATCAGAATACAGCGCTGATTTTGGCAATTATGCCGACCTGGTTATTGCATTATCCAGGAATGGATTCAGAGATGAAATTGATGCACTAATTCTTGATATGGAAAAGGAAGGAGGGATTCAGTGCGATGATATTAAGGGATTATCGAAGCTGATTAAGGCTTTGATCTATGCCGAGAGGAAAGAATCAACGGTCAGGATTTATGAGATGATGAGGAGGAGTGGGTGGGGTTCCAGTGTTACAGTGGATGAGTATTTGGGCAAAGTGTTGAGCAGAGGGTTGAGGATATTTGGAGAGGAGAAAATGGCCGATGAAATTGATGAGGAATTAAGGAGGTTTTGTAGGGGTATTTTGGAGAAGCCAAGGGTTTAGATTTTTTATTTTTAAATTTTGGTTTTATACTGTAATGTTTAATGGTTTATTATGAAGTTTGAAAGAATTATTTTGTTCTGAGATAGAAAACTTTCCTGTTTTTAGCTAAACAATTATGCTTGGTGTATATCATTCTTTACACTCACCACATTTCATCATTTAATCGAACAGTTTTTAAAAAAAAAAAAAAAGTTTTTTTTCTAACAATACACGTTATCCATAGTGTAAGGAGGAAGTGTACAAACAGCGTAATCCTTAGCTGAATGGAGCTTAATTAATTACATTTATTAATCGATTATTTTATTATAGGGGTCGCCATGCATGATGTGATTATGTTGGTTTGATTTCTTACATTAATAGCATGTTTGTTAAGGAAAAGAAGAAAAATAAGTTAATAATTTCTTTGTTTTTTTATCTTATCATGTCAGTCCTGCATACCATAAATGCACTAACATAATCTGTACTAAATTATCTCGATGTACAAAATTGACTTATGAATCCACAGGTCGAACAACCCCCTGCTCTTTCTCACGAAAAAAATATAATAAAAATAGGAAAATACAACAATGAAGTTCATTTCATGTCGGAAATACTGAATTTTGGGGACACGAAACAACTGCAGAAATGACTTAAAATCTTCCACCTATGATCTTCTTCAGTTGTTTTACCTTTTTGAATTCTGGAACTTGAACATTCTTTTCCACTTCCCAAGCAAGTTGAGACATACCATTGAACGATGATTTTGCACCCTTCTCATCCGTCACTTCTCTAGGGAAAGGAATTCGGACCTCAAATACATCATTTTGGGTAGACCTGAGGTGCATGTCAAAACCTAGCCGGTCGACCCAAACCATCTTGGAATCCAACACCTGGTTTTTAGCGGTAAAAAGAATCCAGTGAAAAATGAGTGCAGGAATATAATCCCAAGATAGATTCTCCACTTGTTTTTTATGTAACAAACATTCTCCATCCTCAAGTAAACAAAAGGAACAAAGGAAAGGAAGGTCTCCTAGAAAAAGAAAAGGACGTTAAAATCTCGTTCGTTATGTTCTTTGAGTCCTGTTCCAGCATACCAAACATAAACTGAGTGGGTAGTACAAGTACTGCACGATTTAAGCCTATCCAAGATTAACGTATTAAGCTTCTTCAAGAGTATATTTCCTTTCACCTGGGAACATGCACACAATTTTGCTGCGTTCCATTCTGCATTGATAAACATGCAAGTGATTCATACGAAAATATTCTTATCACAACCTGGCAGCTTTTTACGCAAATAAATAAAAAGACAAAATGGGATGGAGTTCCACTCTCAAGGAATGATGGATAGATATCTTGAAAAGGGTTGTATTTTTGGTTAATGGGAAAGTGTCCAACTCCAGAAATGTAGTATAGACAGTGTGCCCTCCCCTTTCTGACTAGACTAACTTGGAGAAGGGTCAATCTCCTCTGGAGCATTGTTCATAGCCACTCATTCATCTGTCCACACCAAATAGTAGAATCCGTCTCTCAGCAATTCTTTATCTGCTCAAGCATGGGGTTTCATGGGAAAAATTGTGCTACCCCAAATCCAGGGTTTTGGTTTCAGGGATCTTAAAATCCTTCAACCTTGCCATGTTAGCTAAACAAGGTTTGGCAATGTTATCATTATTAGCAAATTTCAACTTCNGTGGAAAAATGCACTGGGTTTCTTGGGAAATATTGTGCTACCCCAAATCCGGGGTCCTGGTTTCAGGGATCTAAACGCCTTCCACCTTGCCATGTTAGCTAAACAAGGTTTGGCAATGTTATCATTATTAGCAAATTTCAACTTCTTATGTTCTACATATCACCGAATCTTTACCTCCACTAATACCAATATTAGAAAATAACATAATTGGGAATGACTCAAGTCTCCTTTATTAGTTATTTCAATTATATGGCTTCCTCTCAGTTCAGCACTTAATGGGTCCTCATGTATGAAGGAAAGGATTCCATGGAGAATAACAGATAAAAGTGAATCCAGCTATGTGTGATGAAAATATATCAAGGTATAAGTTGTGCAGTGAGTGCAACTGTGCAAGGAGAAAAAAATTAAGGACAGGAAACCAAGAACAATTTTGAGAAAACATTATAACAAGAATCGCCTACTAATTCAACCCAAAACAAGGGAAAAATACAGAATATAGATGGAAAAGTATTGATGAAGCTGGCACCAAGTCTACTGCGAATAAAACTTGGGTATTTGTTGCTTTTGTAGATAATATAATATACGCTTTCTCACAACGTAACAGTGCATGGCCCAAACCTTAAGAATGTCTTTTTCTTCCATATCAATCCTTTAACATACAACAGGTTAACCGATACTGCAAAGAAAATATTGTAATCCTTGTTCCTGGAGTGCTAATACAGGAGCTAAATGATCAAAATGGGTTAACATTATATTTTGCATAGAGTATTGGACTGACTGGACCCTACTATAGACATGATGTTAGCTTCTCTTTCTACTTTAATACTGTCCAAATAATATACTCTACCGAACAAGCCATGTTAGGTTGCATTATTGTTTTGGGTGCAAACCTGGAAATCCAAATCCACATAAATGTTGCAAAAGCGATGA
>CAIGRN010186670.1:0-10655 GCA_903798345.1 Fraxinus anomala
AATTCGACTACACATTTGAGAGAACAATTCATTTTTTTTTGTCATCTAAGTAATTTTCCATCTCTCTGTGGAATCGACACCTCAAAGTTGTACTACAATATCCGCGTTATTCTTTGAGGGTAATCAATATACCTAAATAAAAAAGATTAAAAAAATAAACATTTAGCAAATTCAACTTCAAATTATCAATCATCAAATAGAATAGTGTAATAAAATTCATTCATAAAAATTCAAACTTACAAATAAAAGATAGTCATAATTTGAATACACAAACATCAAATTACGTCATCATACAAAATATTGTCTAATAACAATGACTTAATAATATATATGAATGAATCACCGACAAAAGTTGAATTTTTTTGGTATGATTAAGTGATTTATAATATATATATTAAAAATTAACTTTGATTTTTGGTTCTAAAACTGAAATTAGGTTTGATTCGATTTTGATTTAGTTTGGTCATTTTGTCTGCCTCTTATTTAAGTTGTAGTTATGGTATATGTACACAATGATTTATATAATTGTTTACGTACGCATTATGAAATATAATTGTCTTGGAATTTCATAAATTAAGCTATTGTTTGAGCCACATTAAATTTTTCATTTTCATTATTTTATTCATTTTCAATCACACATTTTTTAATAAAATAATATTTTTTATCACATCAATAAATTTTTATTTTTTTTAATTACATATTTTTTATTAATTTACTATTTCAAAATAGATCTTCCAAACTTACGTGGATCAAAACAGCCTTCAAAAAAATTTACTACTCTCATTGAACACATCATCTGTATATAACTCCGTTAACTATAATGACTCAAAAATGCTATTTGCGTTGATTTCTAGAAGAACCGGAGGAACGAACTTTTGAAGAGAAGGGAGAAGCAGCAAAGCAAATCATGTCTTTATTTTTGAATGTTTCTGCAGCATCAGTAACAGTGAGTTTCACTGCCATCTTCCATCTTCAGATTATCTGTGTTTATACGCTAATTTTCACAATCTTTATTTGTCACAGCCCAGTTGGAAAGCTGTTGTGCCACGAAAACAGTTGATTTCTTCCTTCCCCTCGTCTAATTCGTGTAATTCAAGCTCAAAGCTTGGTGGGTTTCGTGTTAGGGCCTCTATCTTCAATCCCACCCAAGATCCCCTTGTCAAGGAAGCTCTTAAGGTAAAATTAAAATATATGCATTTTGGAAGTTCTCTAGGGCTTGATTTCTTTTTGAATTGCCCCCAAGCACGTGTAATTCTTATCTAGGCACACTTTTCTGGAATTCTTGAACACATACGTAATATTCCAACTGTCTGTTTCTGGTAGATGTTCTAGTTATGTTTGGATTTGGAATTTTAGTTGGCGAAGAAAAAGAAAAAATGTTAACAAACAAGGTCTCAATTTGCATCTACTTTTTCTTTTTAAGTTCCACAATTGAAATGGAGCTTTCATGGATTATGTTAATTAACAAGATACCTTATAAGCAGTGGTGACTGAGATAGAGAATAGATATCCATTGTCGCCATAATTAGTGGGGATTAGTGAACTACACTAGTTTTGAGAAGTTTTGTTTAGACTAATTATTTATGGGCGCGAATGGATGCTATGATATCCTTTTGGAAATTTTCTACCTTTTTCTGATTGTGACATTTAGAAGAAGACTGCCAAAAATACTGTACTTTTCAGCTCCCTCCTTTGAGATTTCATTACGCCTGTGCTTCTATTATCTCGAGAATAGAAATTTTGGTATAGAGCACGTGTACCTTTGTTATGGATTTCAGCTAATCATGTACTCAACTTGCTAGAATGCACATTCTCTGAGCATCCATATAAGAAGCTGAACTTTTCTCAATGATACCAATCTTTGTCGTAGTCACTTGTGAGTGTCAATACCATGATGCCTGCAGAGAGGGTACTGTCATTTAAGTAGCTAGCGTAGTGCCTTAGCTGGTAACCAGGAACTATTTGAGTGCATGACAGCATCAATCTCCTCATGCCCTTGATTGCATGCTCTTTCCTGTACAATTAAATTGATAGTGGTTTAGGATGTTGTACACACTTTAAAGAGGACTTTGCAGGAAAACAATTTGAATTATCCAAAATATGAGGATAGCAACTCTTGTAGATGACACACTGCTCCCATGTTGTACATCTTTCTATGATATATAGACTAGTCATTTCTCCTCGGCGGCAGTACCTTTTGTTGTTTATATGGTTTCCTGCCTCCTACTTATGTACATTGTTTTAGGATGAAACTTGGGAAAACTCCTAACTGTAGATCAATTTCTTGTTTGTTGCTAAAGGACTTGTAGAGACTACTGGGGTGTGTATGTTGAAGTTCAACATCCTTGCAGAATTCTAAATGCCCTTGATTTGCTCAAGGCTCATCTTGCTATGGCTTGTTCGGCATTGTAGCACGACTTGATCCAACTGCCTTGGTCATTGCATTGCCCACAAAGAGAAGAAGACTCCTAGTGAAATTGGTGCTATGGTGATAAAACTGCACAAAAGTGAATTAAAAACATTGCTTTTGTAAACTTGCACTGAGGAAAATCATAACTAAAATATTTATGCTTAGATTTTGGGAATGTCCATTAGGAGGTTAATTCTATGCTAAACCAGGTTTGGGACATTCAGGTTGTTTAAATTTTGACATGTAACACAGAAATATCCATAACGTTTTATTCCCATAGACCACATATTTTTGTTTGCTGTGTCTAGATCTGAACTAGCCTTCAACTCTATGTTATCATGGAATTAGCCAATTCAAGAATGGCTCCGAATGTTATATGAGAACATGCGTGTTTGTATACTGTGCTTGTTTGCTGAAGCTCTTTTTTATAAATAACTAGTTGCAAAGATTATTGAGTCGTACCCACAAGCTGATTTGTTTTTATTTTTTCGCTTCTCCTTTCCATCTCTCCAAAGGAAGCATTTAAACTGTTGTTTTTAAACATATCTTTTCGTCTATTTTGTTGACTCTTATGCTGAAATCTAATAGCTCTTACTGAACTGCAACAATAACTTGTTGTCATGATTTCAATTTAGACATCAAAATTCGAGGACATGAGATTTTTTGCATAGGGAAAGAAGGTGTTGAAGCTATTCACTTTAATCAATATATCAGGAGTCCTTTGTCTTAGTATTCGTGTGCCATATTCAAATTGTTGTCATTCGTATAGTGATTGGGAAGGTCCAGAAACTTCTGAGAGTTATTTAGCAGTAAAAGAAAGGAGTATTGGCTACTTCCTGTTAACTAAAGTCTTCTGTATTATAATTGTCTTTACTTATTCCATCAAGAAGAGTACACAATCATTACTTTTGTTTATTGTTTTTCCATTTTTCTTTTTATCTATTGACTTATTTTCTTATGGCCGTCTTTTGTGCAGCATAAGTAATACCCATTTCCACCAGATTTCTAACGAGTTCTTTCTTATTTATCAGGAGCCAGTCGCCTTCCTGGGAGGGATGTTTGCAGGTTTTCTAAGGCTTGACTTGAATGAAGACCCTCTGAAGGAATGGGTTGCAAGAACAGTTAATGCCTCTGCTGTCACCAAAGAAGAAATTAGTGGCAGCAGAGATGTTCAAGAAGAAGATATGCCACAGCAGATAGAGATAGAATGATGATTTGAACTTGTAATTCAATAAACACAATTTAAGATGGCGCCATTATTATTTAATGGATACAGTGATTATCTATCATGTAACGGTAAAAATTAGTCTTATATGGGTTTGAACTGTGTTCTTATCTCAGCATTGGGACGTGCATAGTTGTAAAGTTATTCGAGGCTGCAGTCTACCTATAAAACCGAGTTAAAATTTGTCGTCCTCTTGGCTGTTCTTGGTTTACATTTTTGACACCTTAACATATCACCTTTTCTCTGCAATTTTTTTTTTTTTTTTAACAAATGGGATATGCCAAGGTATAATGTGAAGATGTTTTGGTGTCTTCTCACTTGTTAAGAAAATGTGATGTTTTGAGGTATAAAAAATGTTTTGGGAAAGAATTGGCTTTACTTGGGTAAAATTAACATTCTTGAGTCTTTGAAAAGAATTGTTTAATGGGTCCATATTGATACCACATTTTTTATTTATTCCACCACTTTTTAATTGAACTAAGATTTTCAACTTTTGCGCAATTTCGTACTTGTGTTACCATTTTTTTATTTTTATTGTTACATTGCTCTCTTACATTTTATTTACTAGCGCATATTATTCTCGACTGTTTTTATTTGAAAAGTCCGTTAAGTGAGCATAAAAAATTATTTGCCCCTAATATTTATCTGGTTAAAAAGAAAAGTCCTCAATGTGAAAATTTCTTCTACATATATGTAATTTTATATTGAAAAATTATGATAATAAATTACTACAAAATTGAAATATGAACTTCAAATTTTTTTTTTCCTGCATCATAAAAAAAAAAAAAGAAAATCTAATGGGCAAAGGAGTCTATTCCGGCACCTTGTGCCATTTCTTGAGAGAGAAGATCTGGAGAGAGAAAAGATCTAAACTCCAAATAAATAATTTATATTATTTTTATATAAAAAAGAAAAGGGAAAGAAATCGGGGAGGAGGGTTTCGAAATTTGTGTGAATCTTCTCAAGATTGTTATTTTATCATTTCTCCGACTTGCATCTCCGATCGAATCCCTCTCTTTTCGATCTGTAATTATATATCTACACGCTAGTAATTGATAGAGAAATAGTGGTATATCCATTCGATTGTTGAAGAAATTCAGAAGAAGAATTAAGGGAAATGGATTTGGACCAGTGGATAGTGAAGGTGAAAGAAGGTCAGCACTTGTCTGAAGATGAGCTTCAGCTCCTCTGCGAATACGTATGCATTCTTCTTTTTCTTGTTTGCTTCGTTTTTGCATTTTTTCTGTTTCTTACTCTCTGTATGTAAATGCATTCAAGAATTGATGGCGTTGAATTTATTTTTTGGCAGTTAGATTGTATGTATTCCAGTCACTTTCTTTGTTTCATGGGTTTTACGAGAGAGTTCTTCTAAGTTTGAATTTTTTGGGAGGATTTGTAAAGCTGCACTTCTGTTAGCTCTTTAAGGATCATATGTAATTACAGACACTTTGGATTATGTTTATTTCTACTTATTATTGAAATTTCATACTCAATCATTAGTTTGATTATGTAACTAATGGTATCAAAACAGCACATTCTTTATTACTGGTCTGAATTATACTGTCTGAGGACAAAATAAATATTAATTGCAGTGGGGTTTCCAGAATACAGAAACTGCAGAATAAACAAACTGGTATATGCTTCCAAACAATTCTTTCTTTTAGGATAAACTCTCTGGTGTAGATTGCTAAGAAACAAATCTCTGCCAACAAGTGTTTGAAACCAGATTTTTGGCATCCAGTTTTGGTCTACATTAATTTTATTCCACCTAAAAAAAAATGTCTGTTAGAATTTGGCGTTATTCTTGTTTTGTGGGGTGTTTCGAGGAAAGAATTAATCAACAAATTTCAACAATTGGTCATCTCTTTGCTTGCAATGAAGATGAGAAGGGGCTTCTTTGCGTGCTTGTCCGCTTCATGATCTACTTATTTCATTCTGTACTATAATACTCTACTTATAATTCTAGAGGCTGCTCCACATTCTGGCTGTATTATAGCAGGTGCGATGTTATCCTTATGCTCCTCCAATTTTAATTTGCCTCTTTCTTATTCAGGTAAAGGAGATATTGATTGAGGAGTCAAATGTTCAGCCTGTGAATAGTCCAGTTACAGTATGTGGGGACATCCATGGACAGTTTCATGATTTGATGAAACTCTTCCAGACTGGAGGTCATGTACCGGAGACAAATTACATATTTATGGTAAATCTTGTATAAATATATTGATATATGTCTGTTTTAACTTTCCTTTTTTATCCTTGTTCCATATTTTGGACTCTTTTAGTTCCACAATGAAACTTCTTCTATCTTGGCAGGGAGATTTTGTTGACCGTGGTTACAATAGCCTAGAAGTTTTCACCATTCTTTTGCTTCTCAAAGCAAGGTGCATGTCATACCTAATTATGTTTAATATTTGAATTTTGTTTAATTTGTTTGTATTTTGATAATTTCATTAGATTGCTTCAGCAAATAGTCTCAGCCATCTTGTTGTCTAATTAAATTTGCGATCATGTTGAAGAAAGGTTTAGAATGAAAATCATTGCATCTATGTCTTGATGCCATAGCCATAAAGAATTTGGCAAAAACATATGTTGACAAGAATTTGGTTCTTAATACAGAGCTGGGATGTTGAGGTCTAATTGCATTTATATAATAAAAGTGACAGGTATTGGTCAATCTGAATGAATGTTCTTGCTGGTCTAGTTCATATGATCCTGATAGGAATACATATCTAAGCTCAATCATTTCCTTCTCTGTATTTTTGTCTCCATAAAACTTAAATTCACTAGGTATTGGTGCAGAAAATTTTCAGCTTTACTTTGATGAACTTTTATTATTGCAATTGCAATACATATTATGGATAACAGATGAACTTTTATTATTGCATGCAATACATATTATGGATAACAAGTGTCATTAGTATTATTTTTGCAAGCTTTGTATGTTGAACATTCAATTTGTTAGCTAAATAGCAAAAAATCAGATATTTGCTCTAATATACTATTTGAGGTTCTTTATAGTTTATATATTTTCCTTTGGCTAATGTATATTTTATTTGTTTTTTGCTGCAGATACCCAGCTAACATTACTCTCCTGCGTGGAAATCATGAAAGCAGGCAATTGACTCAGGTAATCAATGTTTTAACTTCATTCACTGTGCTTTCAAAGCAAAGCCAATATAGTTAAATGGAATCAGTAAATAAGCTCAAAGTGGAATTGCAAGCGCACATGAGGGTAACTGTTTCAGCTATTTTTTAAATCATTTAGGAAAAATATTAAGAAAATGCAGAATTTTGAAGGAAAGGAGCAAGTAGAAGAACTTTTAGCATCTTTTCAAGTTTCTAGGGATGAGGAGTCTGGGAATTTTCTTTTCTCCTTAATTACATTCTCGATTTCATCTTTCCACTTTTGTTGTCAGACTATACCATGTCCTCTTGTACTTGAATAATAAATGAACGAAGAACGATCGCTTCTCATTAAAGAAATTAATTGGCATTTGTTATTTCTAAATAATGAACACTCTTGATTAACTGCATCATATCAACCTGGGTTTCGAGGGGGCAATTGGTGATGAAGAGAATGTCCTCTATATTTGGTTATGGCTTGATTATTACTATCTAGCCTTAAGTTCTCTTTGGACAAAAATTATTTTGCTGCATATTGTGGTTTGATGATTTTATGCCCTTGGTAACAAGCATGCAATGTACAAGAATTGCATTTTCCATTACTGCTAATTGTTGATGACCTTTTTCATGTAATCATCCTCGGTAGGTGTATGGATTTTATGATGAATGTCAAAGGAAGTATGGGAATGCAAACGCCTGGCGGTATTGCACAGATGTTTTTGACTATCTAACTCTGTCAGCAATTATAGATGGAACGGTATGCCATCTTTATTACTCTCTTAGCCCCTATTTGGTTCAACTAAAAGTTAGATTATAATCTAAGTCATGGTTAACAATTAATTTTAACCACTCATTTTATGGGACTTTCAACCGCACATTCGATCGACTTTTATGAAAATCTACTAAAAATCTGATTTTTATTTAAACCAAACAAGGGCTCAACCTATCATTTAGAGAGGATAGCTGTAAAAAAATTCTTACCTCTCTAAATGTCTAAATCAATTCTAGATATCAATCTATATCTCTAGGGATTCTTTATAGTATTAGTGCAGAGAAAGAAAAAGAACTTAGCTGAAATGAAAGAGCCACTTTCAGTAGTTTTAATCTTGTTATTATTTCCCATTTTCTATACTTGCATTATTAATGTATTGCCTCTGTGGATTAACAGGTACTTTGTGTGCACGGTGGGCTATCCCCAGACGTTAGAACTATTGATCAGGTTTTATTATTGTCATTTTATGAATTGTTTATCTCGCACAACCATGAGAAAAGTTGATAAAAAAATGAATTTAAGTTCAGTGAGATAAGTGGTAATTGCTCATCTATGCTCAACCAAAACATGCTTTTTCTAAAAGGATGAAGAATTGAGCATGTAGCATACATGCCTTATTTGGAAATTTATGCATATAATTACAATGGAGGAATTGGTTTGTTTCAGGAACAGCATATTTTTAATTTTCTTACTAATAGTGATGAACTTTTAATGTTTGGACGTGACAAATGTTTATCTATTGTTCTTGGTTTAGACTGCCTTTTGGTTTACGGAGTCCAGTTCTATCAGATTAAATTCTATTCATTGAGTACAGTTCATATTAGATTAAATTATATTCATTTCTTGTCCTTGTTTCCTTGGCAGATTCGAGTCATTGAACGGAACTGTGAAATCCCCCATGAAGGGCCTTTCTGTGACCTAATGTGGAGTGATCCTGAAGATATTGAGACATGGGCTGTGAGTCCTAGAGGAGCAGGCTGGCTTTTTGGGTCCAGGGTTACTTCTGAGGTAAGTCCATGACACATGTGAGAAGCTTGGTAGCCAATGGTGCAGCAGACGTTCATTCTCGTGGGTGAACTGCCCACTCTAGCTAAAGGAACATCCAAGAGAATCCAGATAATGATTTATGACATCTCAAAAGTTCGAGATAGTTGTGTTGGTTCAAACATAATAAGTAATGCTAAAACTTGTAGTTGTTTTTTGCAGTTCAATCACATTAACAAACTTGATCTAGTTTGCCGAGCCCACCAACTCGTACAAGAAGGTCTGAAGTACATGTTTCAAGATAAAGGACTTGTAACTGTGAGTTGCCATTTCTATATGAGCTACAATATGGTATTTCACGGTGCAATTTTTTCCGTGTATTCTTTGATTATCTCATTGCTCATTGGCATATGCAGGTGTGGTCTGCTCCAAATTATTGTTACCGTTGCGGAAATGTTGCCTCGATATTAAGCTTCAACGAGAATATGGTAGAACTGCTCAATTTTCCATGTGTTGATTACTTTAATCTCTACATGTGCACATGCGCTTTCTAGTCAGTAACATAAAGAAACCATAAACTGCACAATTGTGATTATTATTCTTGTTTGACATTGAGGGGATTTTATCTTTATTAGGTTCTGCGGAAGTAAAACTTTCCCAGTTCCCGCAATGAGTGAGGAGCATGCCTGCACGTCATAGTTTAATATTTGTCTTTCATAATAAGCAATGGTGTTTTTGCTTCTTACTGTTTTCTGTTCTTGTGATTGATAGAGGAAACTATTTTTATCATAATTGACAATGATATAACTTGGTCATAATCTAGAATCAAAGGGCAGTGTATTTGGTAAAGGGTTTTAACTCATCTATTTCATCCAAAGTCCTATCAACTTAAAGATACAAACCTCGTCTATGTGCTAAAGTCATACTCACAAATTTGAAAGTCTTACCATCTTTTCGAATTTAAAGTCATTAAACGACTTGAAGTTTTGTCAAATGCAGCATGCCCACTGACCCGGTAATTATGATCTATATGAGCTTGGCAAGCATGTTACAGAATTTAAGTTTTACTTTTTTATTGCATAGGCTTTGCTTAATTCGTTCAGCAAAAATGTTGAGTGCCCATAGTGTATATTGTGTACTATATGACATGCTGCCATAATTAGTAGCAATTAATATGAAGAAACAAGTGAATGAAGATAATAGTACTGGCCTTGATTTCTAACTTGATCGTTTTTTATTGACCCTGGTTGAATAGGAGAGAGAGGTGAAGTTCTTCACAGAGACCGAAGAGAACAACCAGATGCGAGGACCCAGGACTGGAGTACCCTATTTTCTATGAGTTACAATTGCTTCCACTCAAATTTCAGATATAATTTTGGCACCCATTTCCACGAACTGTATCTGGTGGAGAGGCAAAGAAGGAAGAAAGTTGAGTGGAGAAATGTTCACTAGATTCTAACATGCAAGCCATGGTTGCCTGCTTCCTTTACATAGTTCTTGCTGTGCAACAAAGATGATTTTGTGTTGTGTTTTCAGTTTTTCGTAGTTTAGTTCAATGACACAACTCGTATTGATTGATCATCAACATTTCTATTCGTTTTTTTTTTCCAATGCTGAAGTATACATTATGTAAACCTTGGTGAATATTAGTACAGATGGGTTTGATGTTCAGTTATTTACATTGGTCGATGGCCATCCTGGCTTGTGATCATTGATGATGAATAGTTTCAAGTGGGAACACGACGAAACTCTAACGTGTCTACTTCGATTTTGGGAATGTATTAACTTAGAATGTTTTATGTTTTGAGCGTTTCAATACTTTGTATTAAATCATATAAATTTTGTAGGTCTGACTGTCCCTTTTCTTCGTGTTCCCCTTGGAACTTTTATTTAACCAGACCTTTTTTCGAGAGCACAGTGTAAGTAATCTTTTTTACTTCCAACCCCCATGTGATAATTGATCTGTTCTTCAATTCAAGATTCAACAAAGTCGGAAAAGGGCGTCGATTCATATCTTTATAATTAGAAATGCTTATTATTTAATGAAATTGGGGAGCAGTTAACTTCATTCACCATTTTCATGTATCTTTCCCACTCTAAATTCATCCCTAAAAAAAATAAATAATATATATATATATAGC
>CAIGRN010186671.1:0-22664 GCA_903798345.1 Fraxinus anomala
TTTTTTTTTAAAAATCAGACAAAAGAAACAATTTTAATTAATTCCCAAATAAAAAAAAAAAAACTCACAATTAATTCAAACTTTGGACTCAATTAGATATTCACATAATTGTAAAGACCTATAGAAGAAAAAACAAAAAAAGGGTACCTCGGGTTCTTGATCTGGCGTTTGAGATGATGGGGAGTCCCAAAAAATTCTTGATAGTGTTTCCGAAACTATCTTTTATTGCATGCATATTTTTGGTTTCTAATTTCTATATGCACAAAATCAGACTGAAAAATAATGAATTAAGAATGTCGAACACCGAAATTTAGATTTTAACATTCGTATAATATGCATAATTGTGCTGGAGAGGGAAGCAAGTTTTATGTGGAAAAGTAAGCACATGAATGAAAGAATTTAGGATAAAGAAGTTGCGTATGGAAATAGAGAAAACTGCAGCGGAGGTTGGAGGTGATCATTACATGAAAGTGAATGAATGAAAAAAAAAATTGAATTATGTCGACGACGGGAAATCGCGAGACGTGGCTGCCAAGTTTTTTTGGCTCTTTTATATTGTAGTGATATAATTATATTTTTTTCAAAATTATTTTTTTCTTCATTTAATTTATGACAAAAATAAACTGTTTCAATTGAAAATGTCTATTTTTTCGTACGATCATAAAATATTTTTGTGAGCTTTGGTTTCTCATTAAAAATGGACAAATTATGTCCATGATGGTCATTATTTTCGAAAAAATGGAGTTTTGAATAATAATTTTTTAGAGAATATGTAGTTAAAAAGTAAAAAAATATTTTAAATTTATGTGCAAAATATTTTATTGTGTAAACGAGTGATTGAAAATGAGTATGAGAATTAAAGATTTTGAAATAATAGTTGTCAAATAGAGGCTAAAATTAATTTAATATGTTTACTATAAGAATGAACTAAAGAGAGAGATAAACTATAAAAAAAATTGCCAATTTTTTTAAATTTATTTCTATGATAATAATTTTTATAACAATGTTTATAATGGTATTTTTTAACTAAAGTGATCTCATCCAAGAATCATGCTAAAGTGTCAACCTACTTGACATAATGTCACATAATATTTCATTACTGTATTGTTTTAAACATAGTCAACTTTTTTATCAAATCATCTACCATCACCTCTAATTATGCTACTACATATGTTAAATTTCTTCTGCCAAAATGGCTAAATCTCTTATCACAAGGGTTTTTCTACATTGTGAGGGCCCATGTGGCCATGGCAGTATAGCAGCTCTCTCATCCTAATCACACGTCTGAAAAAGTATTCTCAATCAATAACAAGAAAGAATAAAATGTAATTTAAATACAATAAAATAAAAATTCCTAAATAATATAGAGGGATAAAATGAAAAATAAATATTTACCTTCTAGTGAAGACCATAAGTACACATCATGGGATGTTTCTAAAAAAATTTAAAATAGAAGGTATCTATAATTATCATAAATCTCGAGGAAATCTTAAGTTGCTCTCTTCCTTGGCAAACAAATCCTACAATTTATCTAGCTTTAGAGAAATTGCAATTACACATATACTTTAGAAACAAATAAAACTTTCAAAACAAAGATAATTTTTTTCATACATTTGGTGAATACACCCATATTTTTCACATACAAAAAAAAATGTAAATTAAAACTAAAACCCCACCCCAACCCCATCTTCCCACCATTAAACTATTGTAATCCATCATCACAAACACATTGCCTCTCTAGTTCTTCAAAATTTCCCTTCTCATAGATAACCACTGTCCCCTACATTTAACAGGCTTCGAAATGTTTGATGCAGGACTATCTTTATTGCAAAATCTGCAACAGTTTTCGATTACATCCCATTCGAGAGATGAGGCCTCTTGAGAAGAAAACTTTTCCCTTCTGGGACAATAAAGGTCACTCAAATATACAGACTGCAGCCTCCATCTTGCCACCAGAAAACAGGGTAGGAAGTAGAAAAGAAAATATTCTTAAAAGCTTTGTTCGAGACACCCTTGACTGTAAAATCAAAGAAGCTTGCTGGCTCTCCGCCTTGACGGCCCTCCAGGGAAGAGCTTCATGATCCATCCCAATACCCTCTCCACCACCTATTCAGGGAGAAAAGAATAATTGTGAAGGGACAAAACCGCGACAATCATTCAATTTAATTAGTAGGAAGAACTAAACAATGAAAATAATGTTTAGACTAATAATCTGGAAGGCATATGGGAACAAAAAAGTACTTGCTCATTTTCAACTTTGACCAAAAGAATTATTTATTTTAAAACTTATTTACCACTTGTTTGGTACAGCTCAAAATCCAATTAAAATTGAAAATATGGTCGTTATTGGTCTCACCCGTCTAATAAAAGTCAATAATAACGGCTAGTTTTTCAATTTTAATCCAATTTTAATCTCTACCGAACACACCCTTAGTGTATAATTGTATAAGTAAAAATTTTAAGGTTAGCCAAATGAGGTCCAATACAAAATTCTAATCGGTTCATTACCTCGTCTCCTTCATCCGCAAATGGAGATTCGTCCTGCACAATGCGAGGACCAAACTGTCTTGCTGGGATATTATCATTTGCCATAGTTTGAGCTGTCAAGAGCTCTAATCTCTGTGTTTGAGCTTCAAGCTTTCGGGTCAATTCCTTATTCAATTCCTTCATCCAGAGAATGCAAGACATATAAACACAATAAGAATGAAAATACTTCAACTAAATTAAAGTTGCAAAACACAAAAGTGGGCATAAACAAGCACCACACGGTTAGTGTTGATAATGCTTATTGCTTCATTTTGTAAGGCATACTGATATAATGTCGGTAAAAGCATAAGCCTTTTGGAAAGAATTTATAAACGGCTGAGTGGTGGATAAGTGGATAATACTTGTGAGTTCATTGAAATGTGTAGTTGAAAACGAAGTTTGACCAATATAAATGATTTATAAATTTGCCAAATGGAGGCTAATATAAAACATTTTCTCCACGTCTTTAGATATAAACATCAAAGCACGTAAAATTCTGAAACGAACTGTATGTAAATGGAAAGAAGAAAGAAAATGGAAGCAAAATTTCCATTCACAGAAGATAACTACGGTTTCCTTCTTCCAAACCTTTCTCTCTTATGGGCTATGCCCCAACAAACTCCCACTATATAGGTATCATGTCCTTACATCCTTTCCCTTTTTTACAATTCCCTAAATTAACACTAAATGAAACTTCCAACAGTGCATTTTTACGATTACAGCTAGCAGTCCATGATTGTAGCACGTTCAAAAGCATGTACCAAAAATTTCGTAGAACTTTTATTTTTTCCTCAGAGAGCTACATCATTGAGAGCAGTCCGTATTGCAAGCAAGGTGAAAGTCACACGGTTACTCAAAAATATGGTTTCAGTACGCTAAAAAAAAAAATTATATATGGCACAAGAAACTAAATGCAAGATGAAAAATACCAATGAAATTAAGCTAATCAATTATTTAGCTTCCTATAAAATCAACTTCTCCTCTCTCAGCTTAGTAGAGAGACTAAGAGGAAAGTTTCACCATAAAGGACCACTCAAGATGAAAATACTATGGGCTTAAAACTTTGGGATGATTCTTCAAAAATCAAGACTCTCTCAGCAAAGTAGAGAGACTAAGAGGAAATTTAACAATGAGGGATTACTCAGGTGAAAATACCATGAGCTTAGAGCTTTGAGATGACTCTGCCAAAAAAGCTTGTGTCACCTGATCTTTCTCCAATGCCAACTGCAGTTAGGGAATTTCCAAACAATTTTAGTTCTTACATGATAAATTCAAAAAATACTAAAACACATTAATGCGTCAAGAAAAAGATAACTAGACAAATTAGGAATGATCAGTTCTGTAATTCCAAGGCACGGAAGCTACCTCGGCAATTAGTGTGTTAATGTTCTGAATCATTCTCAACTGGTCAGAAGGAATACTCAAAGATAGATTGTCAATGTTGAATGGTCCATTTTCATGCAGAAATTGAGAACTGAAGGCATTATCTCCAAGTGAAGCAGAGCCAAAATTTTCCAAGTTTGAGGCCTCTAAGGTAGTATCAGCATCTCTCTCATCAGCTGACTCCACAATATAACTAATAATTAGAACCATGGGAATGTAATAGGATATTAAGAGGGCGAGGGTTGTCCATGCAAAGAAATGAACAAAGAAAGAACTGTCTGAATCAGATTAAGAAAGAACTAAGAATAGTTTATGTTTTGGAATACAAATTGAAATAGTGAAAACCCAGTTATTAGTCGTGTTTATTGATATATCTATTCCTTTAAATGTATTAGATATTCTATAAACCCAAGGAAACATAATCCAATTTTTCAGAGTACAAAAATCAATGCATCTGCATGGAATATAAAATTTTAGGAACACTCGAATATATATATCCCATATGTTTACATTTGCATACAATCCATGCCACGTAGTCAGCAACCCAATCATCATAATTTTCTGTATTAATGTCTAAAAATGTAAGGTATATATTGATTAGGAAAAAAAAAAAAACCATAACCAACCAACTTATATCTCCACACATACCCTTCGTTGAAGGAGCAATGAGCAAAATCAAGAATTAAGAACGTAAATTCATTAAGTGTTCTTTCCCAATAATTGGTGCTTATTCGGCACAGAAAAATGTATAGTTAGTTGTTTGTATGATATGATTTTGACTCCAAGAAATAATTGGCCATAAAAAGCCGTATGAAATCATATCACATAATAATAGATAAACCTAAGAGAGATGTTAGAATTGCATACCCAGATCCTCAGTGGAAGTTGATACATCTTTTGTATGAGATGGACTCTTTTTAATGTCCACTGATTTCCCACTTGCAGAAACTTTTCTTAATTTGGACTGTAAGAGCTTCTTCTCTGTGGAACAGGAAAGAAACAAATCTAAAATTTGTTGCCTATGTGACACATCTCCTGAGAAAGGGATACAAATTTGCATCCAGTACTGAACAAGTAATGCAAGAGAAACCGGACAAGAAATGAACTACCATAAATGTTGAAGGAGAATTTGAAGTGTCCCCTAGGACAACTAGACCTATCAAGATCAAGAAGGAAATGATAATCAATGCTGAAATGCCAAGGTCAATAAAACTTCAGAAATTCTCTAATCAATAACATGAGGTGGAAACTTGAATAAATTAAGGTCACTTGCCTAAATTTCTCGCTTTCCAATTTTAAGATAAAAAAAATAGAAAATATTTTTTTTTCTTTCCTAAGTCCCTGTAAAGCATGAATTGAATGATTTTAAAATTTAAAATAGCAGATCACCAAATAACGTGACTAAGAGTGGAAAAGGAACATTGAAGAAGGTAAGTGAAAAATGTGACTGGAGTTTCAGTATCTTGTAGTGGCAAAGAATGTCACCAAGAGTGAAAAATAAGCAAAACTTCTGATAAAAATATTGAAGAAAATCACAAGATAATTGTGCTTTGTGCTATCATCCAGTTTATAATTATTACAACAGAAGGCAAACTTAATAGAAAAAAAAGTGAGAGGGATATCCTTTTATTTGTAGATTCTCTTAACGAGATCGATAACATTGAACTGTCTGTAGATACATTGGATGAAACTCTTATCCAAGAAGCAAAAAAGTCATGAAATTATATGCAACTGGTTAACCTATTACAACTCCGTCTTCTCAAAGACCCCTTGATATCTTTAACTCAGGAGGATGACCAACAGACAAGGACATATCCTAGCAAATAAGACCATCTTTTAGAAATCTGTGATACTCCAGCAGATATCTTGCCACCCTACTTTCTCTCTTTGGACAAGTAGCTAGTACATTAGATAACTATTTAACTGGATCCCAGCTTTTAAGATACTATTGGTTTTGGACATGGAAAGAGATTTTTCAAAATCCTTCATTAACAATTTTCAATATGGTCTACAGGGAATCAATTTGTATCTGGAGTTTTAACAAAAAAGTAAAGTGTATAGGATTTTGTGTGAGAAGTTTGCAGAACTTTCCTAATTATCTTCATATCCGTCTCTGAGATAAGTTCCCAGATAAAATTCATCGAAAATGAAACAATATTGTGTGAGCATAATAAACATTTACCTTCTTGTAAAGCATCAATGGTTGACTGCAGATCTTGGCGATCTTTCTCGAGACTAGACATTTTCCTCCTGTGAGTAGCAATTGAAATGTATATTATCATACAGAAATCTAACTCAAAGAAAGTTCAGAGACAAAACAATACATGCCTTTTAGGCTAATTTTACAACTTTGGACCCCATTCCCCCTGTGATGATGTTGCGAAAGGAATGAAGCCCAAAGGAGAGGAAAAGTTGAGTTACACTCAGAATTTAAAAAATAAATAATTAAATTAATTAATTTAAAATTGGTGTCGAAGATCTATTTATTGACAATCAAATAATAAAACCTGTAAGAAGAAATTTCGGCTTGTGAATTCTCCAACTGCCTCTCCAATTTTAGCTCATTAGACCTCAGTCGTAATGCCTACAAAAACAGATGAGACCACAAAATATATAAGAGGAAAGGATAAGAACCAATAAGAAATTTGGTTCAAAGAAGAGAAGCAGCCGAAATGGTTAAATCATTTACAATGTATTTTCTCATGAAGTAAACTAAGCCAAGCATCTGAAACACACAAGGTATGCTTTCTGGGTGTAAGTTGAAACTCAGCTCTATCTCCATCAAAGTAGTAGACAGCATGTATTACAGAATAAAGTCCAATACTGATCCTAATCTTCTATGTAAAATTAAATCTTATGCATTCAGATACATCACGAGATCACCATTTCCTCAGTCGCAACTAGTGATACCAGTCATTTTATGTACATGTTTGTGTGACCAGGATGAAATGATATTTTTATGTAGATAAGCATGTTTTTCTAAAATGCCACTACTTGTCTACTCCGAAAGTTGGCTTTCAGGAAGCTCATCATCCCACCAAAAAGGGAAGTGCACGTTCAAAGTGCATCTGACATCAGCAAACAGTGAGGTCAGGCAGAAAGAAAGATGACACTCCAGTAATATCATGATTTAGTTGAAATTTCATGCAACCTATGAAAATTATGATGCTCGCTTAGTTTTGAATGAATGAGTAAAAGTCCATGTAGTTATGCATCTGAAAGTAAAGATATTCATGTATCAAAAAAGTGCATTTAGTGAATATAAAGCAAACTTGACATTAAGTTATTCAATTTTTCTCACATTATTTTGACTCTTTACAAAAATAATTTCAAGTAATGTTCCCCTCATTTTGTATTCCAAAATTTTCTCATTTTATATTCTAAAATTTACTAAATGGGGCTTGACATATCGGGATGGTGTCACTCCCATGTTAGGAACTGAATAAATATTAAAAACAAATAGGACTAGCCACATGGAGTGGTGCAGTATCCCTCAAGTGCCAAAAATTTAGATATACAAACCATGACAAATATATACATACACACAGAGAAACATACACACATAATGTCTAAATCTCTAACTGTATAACTTGAAAGGCAGATAATCTCAATTTAGTTTATAGTCTGCCCCTGGAACCTTCTCAATTGGACTGAGATAGTTACATCAATGAACCGATAACTGTCAGCATTCTCCCCCCTACAATTTGCTACCATTGATAACAAACTCAACTAAATAAACTTAGGTTATGAATTACCTTCTCTTCCAAACCAATAACTTCTGAAGCCAACAGCTTTGCACGTTCATCAGCCGCATTACATTCGAGTTGTGCATTAGTGTATTCGATTTTCACAGCTTCAAGTTCCGTCTGCAGATAGTATGAAATACTCTGTTAAGTTAGGCCCCCAACTTATCTAAACAGAAAGTAAACAAGTGGACTATACTGAAATAAATAAAGAAAATAAGTACTGAAAACACTATTTAACCCTGCATCCATCTATATGCAAGGCAGAACATCTAGCATTTTTACCCAGTGGAGGGTAGGGGTGTTGCCAGCTATGTTCAACTGAGCTGTTGTAAGAACTTTTTGGCAGCACATCAAAGTAAATTACATCATAGTAGATTGCACAAACTTCATCAGTTTAATTCTCCATAAAAAGATCAGTATGTTTCAGTGGACAAGATAATCATTTTTTTTCTCTTTCAGCCCGCAAAACACTAACCAGTTGATCTTTGATTTCTGCCTGTAACTTTTCCAAGTCAAACTTTAGCTGGTTGACAATGCTTCCCTGATGAAAATGAAACGAACTATAAAAACCAAGTCGCCGTGCATCAAAAGAAAGAATAATGCTTACAAATAAAATATTAGTAATCAGCCAGTTCTCAACATAACCAAAAAGAAGACAAAAGAACTAGCCAATTAACATCAGCGATGTGCCTTTTAGACTTCAATATTATCATTCCACCCGTTCTCAAATGTAATATTGAAAAAACCCAAACCCAGGTTTACAAAACAGCCCCAAAACAACAATATCAAGCACTTGACATCAGTACTGCCCATAAAATTCCAAGATATACAATTGAAACTATCAGTTGACGATTATGTCCATCATTTTGAAGTTCAGAAACCATGACAGTTATGAACACGTTTAGCATTAACAAAACCTGCTGATTATAGCTATCCGTCAGAGCCGAATTTTCAGCAGCCAAAGACTCTGCTAAAGTTCGTGAAGCTTCCAGAGCTCGTTGCAAAGAAAATTTATCTTGTGTTAAATCTTCAATATGCTGCAAAACCAAAAAAGAACAGAGGAAATCATTTTCCTGGACACTATCTTAGAAGCACTTCCCCACTTTTCAAAACCCTGCTACAAGCATTCAAACCTAAATCCACCTGAAAATACTCAATTTCAAGTAACAATTAATAATTTTTATCCCAGCATAATTTGGGTAAATAAAGCTCGGAGCAGTTGTTGTCCACACTGTCCCAATGTTAAATGGAAATGAAATTTCTGGTACGTGAATCACATCTTAATACGATTCATGGCATCACTAAAAACCATACAAACTATTGCTTGGTTTTTACGGATATATGACCCTATAGTCTAGAGTAGCAGTTCATGTATTATAAAATGGGAATAATGCTTACGATTGGAAACTACAACACATGAACTATTTCAAGTGATTTGAGTCCATCTATGACTGAACTGAAAAGACAGAGAACTTCTTCCACGATAGTTTTAGCATTACGCATCCAACTTATCTCAAAGGACACTGGGTTAACAACTTTCATATATAGTACTTAGATATTTTGATCCAAGTGCATCAAGCACTTCTTGCCATTGTTAGCAAGACACCTTAACAAAAAAAAAAAAAAAACAGTTGATAGATCAACATCACCCTCCCAAGAGGAACTAAAATATTTTTGACAGGATGATCAATCATCAAGACATTATGTCCCTAAAATGATTGTCTGAGATTCTGATATCTTAGTACAGAAACATATGATCACAAAAGATTTGAAGTTTTGAGACACTGAATATCTTATTATAGATGAATAAAGTTTCAAGAAACTGACCATCAGGCCTCAAATCCTTCAATTTTGACAGTAAAATCAGTACAATCGTGCTCCTAGATATCATGAATTGGACTTAAGTCGTTCAAAAGGCAGCATACAGAGTTCTTATACATTTCCTAGGCAAATAAAATCACGAATTGCAAACCCAGTAAAAGGATTCAAAATTGATAAGCCTAAAATTCTCATATTCTATATCATCAGACACATTATTAATCTTCCCTTTACCAAGCAACAATATCGTAAAACATATGGATTCTAGAAGGGCACTTAATAGTAAACACCAGGACTATGTTATTATTCGCAATAATTTTCCAAGGAAAAACAAATCGCCACTTATGAAACATAGATAAGAAATACTCAACAAATTCATCTTAATTATAAACCAATGAGCTAAAAAAAATCTGCAGCATTTACTCTATTACCAAATTACAACTGAATGGGAGAGCATTGCTAATGGTAAAGTACCAGAAAAATTATGCAACAGAAAATAGCAATAAAAACCTGTTCCAAAGCAGCAAAGTCTTCATTCTGTTTCCGTGAATAAAAATCATGTTTGTTCTCCATGCTATTTTCCATGACATGATCGAACGAGTCAACCTCATTACCAGAAGCAACGAAGGAATTAGCAGTGTTCTGAGGAAAAGATGATCCTACAGAGCCCACAGGATAAACCTTTGAACTAAATGAGTCAGTTTTTGCCTCTCCAAAGAGGGGAGGAGATGCTGAAGGACCTCTTGAGACATTGATGGAATCAAGGAAAGATGGACGGGATCTGCTCCCAGCCGCAGGTGGAGATGGTAGTCCATGATTAGATGAGATCTGGGTACCAGAACTAAAATAAGCATATCCATTGCTTTCGGCCCATGTAGATACGTTGTTTGTGCTACCCCCGAGAGCAACAGGGTCTTTAAACTTGTTTTCTCCCAAGAATGGAAACTTTTGCCCAACTCCAAAGGTAGAATTTCTAACATCTGTAGCAGAATCAACAAAATCTATGACATTACAGTAAGAGCATGAGATCAAAACCAACCGACAAAATTACTAGTAATTTCTGAAAGGATAGTAGGAAGGGATATGAATAAATGGACATATTGATCTAAATAACGATATTACCTTGGTAAGATGATGTCATGTTGGTAGCCATGCGGTCATCATAACCCGACTTGTTTTGCAGGGAAGTACTGACTGAATTTTCAGGAAAAATATCTGTTTCTAAAACAACAGAGGTACCAGAATTACCAAGTGAAGGGGAATTCTTATGGCCTTCACTGGTATTTGACTGTTCGTCTACCTCATAGTAAGTAGAGTGGTGAGAAGTATCACCCTTAAACTCTGGATCATTTAAATTAGACTGTGCTAGAACGGACAAGTTGACATCATTGTTCACCAAAAAAGAAGAATTGGCAAGGGTATCGTTAGAAGAAATAAACCCGCTTTTCTGGACAATATCCGATTCCTTGATCTCATTCTTTGCAACGATTGTCACTGCATCAGAAATACCGGCTCCATTAAAATCTGTAGGCTGAAAAAATTCTGTTTCCGAAGGTTGGTTCTCATTTAAGACACCATTAGAAACATCATGTTGACCCGTGCTTGTAGCTTTCTTAGCCTTCTCTGCTGCTTTCTTTCGGCGAAACTCCTCTAGCTGCAAGGAAAAGAATTAAAACCCAATACCAAGAATGATGAGGAGGAGGAGGATGGTGGTGGTAGTAGTAGTAGTAGTAGTAGTCATAATCATCATCTTTGTCATCATTGACAATGATGATATAAAAAAGAACTAGTTTGCACTGAATGTGATAACAACAGCAAGGCATTAAATCACTAAAGAAGTAAACCGACATATAATGGGTATTTTCCAGGAGCAACGAAGCTCAGATAATGAAAGGAAAAATCAGGAAAATATTAATCATGGAGAGGAAAATTGACACGGCCAAATATTCCAACCTTGAACTTGCCATCCCAAAACTGTTCCTAACTATTGATATAGATTACCAAATTCAATTGCATGAAATATAGGGTAGATTGGTAATAGTCAGTGCACAAATAGCTAAACTCACAATCTCTACCTCTCACTTTGCAATGCATACAAAATGGACCTCAGACATAACACAACATTTGTGACTTCTCTTAGTTCTCTAGGCACACTCTTCCATGGTTTTTTCCCAAACTCTGAAGTTAGATTCTTTTTCCCATTTAAAGCATGTTTGGCTAAGCCTTAAAAAGCAGCTGGTAAGAGCCTTTTGAAAAAGCACTAGAAAAAATAATTTTTAAAGCAGAGCCAAAATGTTCGGAAAGAAAATTACTTGTAACTTTTAAAGCTGCAAACACATTTGGTTAAGCAAGTAACTTCTTTTAGGCATAGCCAAGCTTGCTCTTAATAATGGCAGCAAGATACTCAATGAACCACCACATTAAAAATTTATTTAATTGAAATTAAACTGTTAATTAAGATTTATAGAAACAATATTTTTCTCTTTTCTACATCCCGTAGTCAATTAAGATATGTAGAAACAATATTTTTCTCCTCTCTCCATCCTGTTTTAAAACATTTTTGTATGTGTATTCCAACCTTGAACTTGCATTCCCCAAACCACTTCTAATAATCGAAAATGAACTAACAAATTCATGCATACGGAAAAGAAGCAGTTCAGTATTACTCAGTGAACAAATAACCATAATTCATTATATCTACCAAGCAAAAGATGGTGCAAACCGTGAGTACGGTTTTTTATATTACCTTACTAGACGAGCTATTAAATTTTCTAAATAATGATGTCTGTAATCTAAAAAGTTGACAAAACAAAGGCAGCACCTACCAATCTTCACATAAAAGGTTACTTTTACTTTTTTAAAAAGAAAAGGATTTCAATGAAACATTTTGCCTCATAATAGTCTGAGGGAGCAGGCATATGAAAACATGATTTACAATTTGATCCCTATGTTAAGTATTCCAATTCGCTATGTCAAATCAAAGTATGATCATACCGATTTTGATTTGTTGCGAGTGAAGTGATTTTTATTACTTAAAGGCCGATCTGGTATGTGGATATTTTACCTGATCTGAATACCTTTTAGGAGGTGATGAATAAAGAAAATGGAGAAAAGTTAGGAAGTACAAGTTTCAGACTTCCAGTAAATACTAAATGCCACAAAAATGGCTAACAAGGCTTATCATACACTTCATATAAAAATGCACCTCAGCCATAACACTACACCTGACTTCTCGTAGTGTCCTAATAATATCCTTTGGCAACAACCTACTGTTTTCTTAGATGGATTCAACCGAACATATATGCTACACCTGTTATTCTTCTTAGCGTTGGATACTGAGTGGTTCGCAAAGCCCATCACTTGCAGTTCATACAAAATGCAGCATAGGCATAACACTTAACACTTGTGACTTCTCTTGGCATGTTCGCCACAATGACATCCTTTGACAAACACCACCTAAGATTTGCATTAAATGGGCTCACATATCCTTGCAACTAACATGTATGCTACAATTGCTATTTTTCCTAGCACTGTAATTCAACGGATACTAAGAATGCGTTGATTGCGAGCATGAAATTTGCATGGAAAAAATAAATTCTAGGCAATTCAACTGCCTAGCAATTATTTATATGAAAATTATTAATTAAATATATTTGATTGATTTAATTTTCAACCTAAAAAATATTATACTCGACCATTTTTTATTGGTAAGTAGATGAGAGAAGGGATGGATGAGTAAGAAAGAGAGAGTGAAATATTTGAAAAATAAAAACCACCCCTCTCAAAAGAAAATATTTTTCTTTGTTTTCAAGGAAAATATAGTCACGTGACCAAAAGTAAGAAAGTATTTTCCGTGGAAAATATTGACAATCAAACAGCACAAAAATAGGAAATTAGGCGAAAAAAATAAATTTTCCACGAAAAATATTGGCAATCAAAAGCACTCTAAATGGTTCACAAAGCCTATCACTTGCACTTCACGAATGAACCGCATGCATAATGTTACATTTGTGACTTCTCCTTGCACATTTGGCCTAACATCTTTTTGCAACAACTACAAATTTTGAAGTGTATGGGCTTGCAAATCCTTGCAACTAACAAATATGCTACACTTGTTATTCTTCCTAGCATTGTAGTTCGATAAAATCCTTCTACAGCAATATCATTATACTATATATGTTGATCTAACAAACCATTTAAATACTTCTGTTGTTGTAAGCGACCTTAAAAATATTTCCACCGACATGGCACCTGACAATTAAATAGCCTTCCAGCAAAATTCGACAGCAAGGGTAACTGTTATCTGCCTCCAAAATTTGGAGAATTAGAAAATTTTGTTAGATGCCTCTAATATTTTAATTTTTTGAAGAAAATCCTTAAGAACTTTATCTTGCCCACTTCCGCAATATAGAAAGTTGTGAGCATCCCTCGGTTGCTGCAATGTTGAGAGGACCTAAAACTAGCTTACAATTTCCATAAATAACATGATAGGGTCCACGAAGTTTCTGTACATTACTATGGTTAATAAACTAGTAATGATAAGTGTTAAAAAAAAAGAGTGTTAATGCATAGTGATATCATTTCCATCTCGAGGCACTTATCAACATCAAGGTTCCATGGTAGAAATCAATAAATTTTATTATGTAAGGTGTTTGTGTGATAGTTGGGATGATATATATATTCCTCCCTCATATGTATATGTACACATCACCAGCTCTCCCCTTCTCCCTCTAATTATGGTCCTAAATCCACACCTGCCATCCAGACACGTCTTTTTTTAATAGCAAAAAGAAAAAACACAAGTCTTTGCTACCAGATTAAAGGTTCGGGAGATTGTAACAGGGCTTTTGATGCAGCTCAATAAGGAACACTAAAATTGCCAGGTAAAAAAAATAAAAAATAAAATATAGAGTGATTAAACATAGTAAAATCTTAGCATGTGTAAAGAATGTCAGCATTATTCCCAGCAACTCCTACACGTGAGTATATACTGATATCAAATTTCAAATTTTTTTCTTGCAATAGTAACCACGTGTTCAAAACCCAATAATCCATCAATCACAACAAAAAATTGCAGGAAAGTGTAATCCAACAAAATTAGAAGAATGCAACCGAATTGACAAAAAAAGAAATGTGAAATTGAATACCCTTTTTCTGCCAGCTTCCAAGTGTTCTTGCTTTTTCAACACCTGGGCCGACGCCATTCGAAAATCCCCTCACAGCAAAATTCTCAACCCTTAATAAAGAATTTCCCGTAAATAATCAGATCAACAAATATCAATTTCAAGATGTATGTAAAAATGTAAAGTATCGATCTGTATCTATATGTGTATATAAATTATAATAGAAATGAAAGCGAATGAAATTTTGTTCCAGGAATCAAACGGTCGAGAATAAAAAATTTGAAATTTTGAAGAAAATAGAAGAAGAGGGATCCGATCTGATCGGAGAGAGGTGGGTGAAAGAGAGAGATTCTCTGGGTGATGTTTTCTCTGTAAATCTCTCTTACACGCACTGTTTTTGCTTGTAAAATTCTGTTACGTTTTTCAATTTTCCACTATTCAGATTGAACGATTAATCGTGTTCGTATAGTTAAATAAATAATTCAAAACAATTACTTTTATGCTTAGAAAAAATTGTACACGTGACTCGTGCCAAACTTTTTAAAGCGTGTTTGAGCCACGTTTTGGGAAAATAAATATTATAATAATATTTAAAAAAAATGTGTAACTAAAATATAGTACAAATATTTGAGTATATATATATATATAATTATTTTATTGAGAGTCACGTATAATTTTAATAGCAAAATTGACGATTTTTGTCTATGGATATTGAAGTTCACATATCCCATAGGTTATGGACCAAAAACCTCATGATAATGCTACTATGTAAAACGTTTTGGAAATCCGTTCGGGAATAATTTATTAATAAATAGAATTGTACGGTTGATAAGTAGATAATACTGTTGACTCATTAAATGTAAGATTAAAAATTAGAATTTGATTATTTATAAATAATTTATAAATTTTGCCAAAAGAAAATTAAAAATTTGGTGTACAATGAGAGCTGACCTACCTATGACACTAGCTCACGAACATACAATGTGGTGACGTGGGTGAAGAGTTGTTAATGTGACACGTGGGAAGGGCTTTGGGTTGGTGCTCAGATCCAATGGTCCAAAATTCTAGTTAGTTAACATTTTCAAAAGGCTTTTTATTTTTACAATTGTGCTTTAAGTATATAATGTTTTATATATATACATAATAATGTGATGAAATATGATTTGATCGAAATTTTTTCAATCAAATAAAAAAATTTATTTTCTTTTTGACACTTCATCTGTATGTAAACCATTAAATAACTCATTTTATACAAGTGTTGCGTTTTTTATATCGTAAATGTACGATATCGTAACAAGTAGTATAATTGACCTTTAAGTCCAAATATCGTTACCACAAAGACTATACTTTAGGACTTAATTTAATTTTTCTTACCTCCTATATGACAAAAGTAAATAAATATTTATGACGATTGTGTTTATTTTTTCCTAACTACTTTTGAATAATTAAAATATAAAAAGATTGCAAAAAATGGATGATTGAAAATTCAAATATATGATGAATATTAGGGTATAACAATTTCATCTATTGATCACCTTAATTCTTAATTCAAGATTCATAACCTAATGTAGTGTTCGATCGAATTCTTCTATTGTATTCAATTTATCTCTCGAATTCTATTGAATTCATAACCTCCAATTTCATAACCTATTGTATTCAATTTATCTCTCAAATTCTCATTGAGCCTATTTAACTAATTAAATTTCATATCTTTATGTGAATCAATTTTAGTCAAACGAAACACTAACTCTAAAAATTCGTATTATGACCGTAATAATTAGTATAAATATCTCAACACGTCATACTAATTTATCGAATTTTATTATATAGTCTAAACCTCAAACTCACCTCTCGATTCGTAAGAGACTCACATAATTATAAAATCATTGATCAAGTAATGTAATACATTAAACTCATAATAAAATCAACACATATATAAATAAATCACAAAAATTTTGAATAAAAAAATTAAGGATCACAAGTCGACTACATTATTTTCCCTAATATAAAAATTATTTATTCATATTGTAAAAATAAAAATATGCAAAAATAAAAAAATATCATCAAAAATTGACGGAACGTGAAAAAATTTTGTGATTGCAATCTCTTTTCCTTTTTCTCTTTTTGTCTTCTTTTCTTTTCTTTATTTTCTCTCTCTCTTTTCTTTCTTTCTGCGTTTGCTGCTTTGACCATTTTCCCCCTCTTTTCTTCCTTTATTTTCTCTCTTTCCTTTTTTCTTTTTTTTCTTTCCCTTGTTCTTTTTCTTCTCTGTTTTCTTCAGTACAGTGCAATGCAGTGCTACTGTTCTTTTTTTCATTCTTTGTGTTTCTCCTCTGCCCTCCCCCGTCCGTGTGTGTGTATATATATATATATATAATTTGAGCCTCCAATTAAAATTTCTAATACAAATCTATTGAGGTATGGGGAATTGGGACCGGTCATGGGAGCGGGAGCGGGAGAATATGGTACGGTACTGACTTTGATTTTTTAGCCCCTATTTGGTCAAAATAATGATTTAAATAGTGATTTTTAGGAGAATATGTGACTAAAATATAGAGAAAAGTTTTGAGCTTACGTATATGCTATTTTATTATGTGAATGTGCATGTAGAAAAAATAGTTTTTAAACAATGGTTGCTAAACTGAGGCTTATTATAGTTCTGTTTGTTTCGAATTAAAATCAAATTTTAATTTAAATTAAAGTCAAATAATTAATATTAACCACATCTTTTATGGATCTCTCATCTTTTCAGCCACACATTTCAAAAACTTATATCACAATCTACTGAAAATTTAATTTTAATCCCCACATTTTAATTTTATAAATTTTAATTTTATTTAAAAATGAAATAAGTAAATGGAAAACAAGCAGGTAGGAAAATGGGAGAATTTCAGTTAATATTTTCTATATTCTTTAGGTCGTAGAACATAATTACCACTTTATGTGCTGGGCCAAAACCCTAACTCTCTCTAAACCCATAGCCCAGGGTGCTCTGCCGCCGGAGACTCAAGGTATTTCTTTTTCTGTGTTTATTTGATTCACAACTGCATTTCTTTTTATATCTGAAATTCACACAAAATATATTTTGTTTTTTACAATTGATTTATGTACAAGTATTAGAATTTAGTGCAGTTTTATTAGGAGACTCGTGGATTTTATCAACCATATGTGAGTAATTTTCAAACTCGTTTAATGAATTATTTCTCTCCAAGATTTCATCTTTGAATTTTGCCATTTTTCGTCAATTTTACATTTTTTTCTCCAATTCTTCATCAAACATAAATTTTTACCTACAAAATACAATATAAAATAAATTAGGTAGAATTTTATCCAAAAGACAATAAAATATCATGATTTAGGGTCTCGAATAAGTGTAAAAACTACATTTATTATACCCCCAAACTTGAATTTTTGTTTGTTCTCAAACAAAACTAAAACATAACCAACACACAAACGAGTAATGCTAATTATATAATTGGTGGCCAGTCAATCAAGTAAAACAACAAGATTTAGCTAATTAACTGACTTTTTATCTCGAAATTGAAATCATAATAACAAATTTATGCACAGCTTCAAAATCACAACAGAAAAATTAAAATCCACTTTTTCAATGTAAAA
The DNA here is from genome assembly GCA_903798345.1 of Fraxinus anomala. Taxonomy (NCBI): domain Eukaryota; kingdom Viridiplantae; phylum Streptophyta; class Magnoliopsida; order Lamiales; family Oleaceae; genus Fraxinus; species Fraxinus anomala. The sequence continues at coordinate 18,215 of CAIGRN010186671.1, forward strand.
TCAACGTTTGAGTGTGAAGAATTAAACATAACATTATGAATTTATAAGTAGTTTTAATTTCTGACCTTCAATGGTCAAATATGTTATTTCATCACTCGTATGATTCACACACCACAAACTTATTCTTTTCATTATTTTTCAATGTGTGAATTAAGGTTGGATTATATATATAATCCAACATTTATAGGAGTCCTGTGTGGATCGTTTTCCACTACTCTTATTGCCATCACTCGCTCTTTAGGATTTGTCACTATATTAATGGCAATGATCTCTGTGGATGTTTTGCTAGTTGTTAAGATATCTGATCAATCCGTGTCTTCAACTTCTTTATAGACGTTTGATGATTTTGAAAATTAGTATCAATCTGTTAGAATACTTTGTCTGTTTTCTGCACATATTGATGAAACATCTCCCCAAAACTTGGTTATTTTTCCTGCTCGGCATTATTTGAACAATTCCATTGTTGATTATCTTACCATCTGAAATTCAGGTGCTGTCTCCATCCTATATTATATGTTTGCGAATATGGGTTAAAATTTTGGTAGTCATTGTGAATGAAGTTGATTTGTTCTTTGAGAAAGCCTATAGACATATAATTTTCTATCAAATGGTTGGCTCTACAGTTTTCACATGATGGACTACCCATCACTGCATGTGCTCTTCTCGTCTGTAATTTCACCAATAGCTCTTTCTGATGAAAATATTGAATGTGTGAAGGCAATTAACTCAAATAAAATCAAGGTTTACTGTACTGATTTTCCTATGATCGATCTATCTGTAGAGGAATCCACCTGAGATTTTGACAATTGTGAGAGTCCGGTGTAGAAGTAGTGCACTTGATTTCCTATTATGATTTCATGATTTGGACACTTTCGCATCAACTCTTTGAATCTGTTTCGTGCCCCGTGATAGCTCTCTCCATCTTTCTGTTTGAAAGTTTGAATTTTCAATCTGATTTTAGCTTCGTCGGTGGGAAGAATTTGTTGCAGAATTTTCTGATGAGCTCTTCCCATGTAATAATGCTACCATGAGGTTCGACGTCCAACCACTCCGATACAGCATCTCTCAGTGTATATAGAAATAATCGCAACTTAACAGTGTCTTCATTAACTCCCGAAGTATGGAAGTTCTGACAATTTCTGAGACATATTGATATATGTGTATTCGAATTTTCATGAGGTAACCGTAGAATTGGAAAGTATTGTTCATCAAATTGATCCACTATGCCCTTATCTGAAAATTGTTTACCCCGAAATTCGAATACAGAATACCGAAGCGTGCATGTGCTGCTATGGGCTTCAAGAACAATGAAACTGGCAAGTCTCCTTCGTTTATTTCTCCTCGCTCCTGTTGCTAATCCAGTGCCGCTGCTACTCTTGTGGTCATTTGTCCAATTAGTTGAATATGAATAGGAATATTTTAACCGTTAGCCATTTGATATTGTTATTTTTGTCTATATTCCGAGTCAAACGACTTAAGATCGACGCATTGCGTACGAAGCATACAACGAACACTTTTTTTAATAAAAGAAAGTAAAATCAAATCAAATAACAATTAAAAATAAAGTAAATTAAGACTGAAAGTAAATAGTCCCCGATAGCGGTGCAAAAAACTTATTGTGTTTTTTATATTGGAAATGTATGATATCGTAACAAGTAGTATAGTGAATATTTAAGTCCGAATATCGTTATTAGGAAAACTACACTTTAGGATTTAATGTAATTTTTCTTAACTCGTATTTGACAAAAAGAAGTAAATATTTATGATGATTGTGTTTATTTTTCTTAATTACTTTTGACTAATTGAAAATATAAAAATATTGCAAACAATGAATAATTGAAAATTCAAATATATGATGAACATTAGGGTATAACAATTTCATTTATTGATCATCTTAATTTTTAATTCAAGATTCATAACCTAATGTAGTGTTCAATCGAATTCTTCTATTATATTCAATTTACTCATTTCGAGTTTTCATTGAACCTATTTAATTAATTAAATTTTATATCTCTATACGAATCAATTTTAGTTAAAGGAAACACTAGTTCTAAGAATTCATATTATGACCGCAATAATTAGTATATGTATCTCTACACGTCATACTAATTTACCGAATTTTATTATATGGTCTAAATTTCAAACTTACATCTTAATTCGTAAGAGACTCACATAATTATCAAATTATTGATCAGCTAATTTAATACATTGAACTCATAATAAAATCAACACATATATAAATAAATCATATAAATCTTGAATAAAAAAAATTAAGGATCACAAGTCGACTACATTATTTTCCCAATATAAAAATAGTTATTAATATTGTAAAAATAAAACATGCAAAAGTTGAAAGATATCACCAAAAATTGACAAAACGTGAAAAATTTTTGTGTTTGCAATCTCCTTGCTTTTTCTCTTTTTTTCTTCTTTTTTCTTCCTTTCTTTTCTTCTTTTCTTTCTTGTGTTCTTTTTCTTCTCTATTTTCCTCTGTGCAGCGCGACAATTCTTTTTCTTTCTCCTCCTTTGTATTTCTCTTCTGCCCTCCTCCATCCGTGATTATATATATGTTTAATTTGGGGGCTTACAATTAAAATTTTCAATACAAATATATTGATGTTCACTTACTGGAACACATTTAATGTAATATTTCTTTCCAATGTTTCTCTTTGAATTTTGCCATTTTCGCCCCTTTTGCGTTCTTTTCTCAAATTCTTTATAAAACATAAATTTTTACCTACAAAATACAATATAACATAAATTATGTAGAATTTTATCCAAAAGACAATAAAATATCATGATTTAGGATCTCAAATAAATGTAAAAACTATACTTATCACAAGCAGTATTATTATATTTTTAGGAAGCATTACTTTTTTTCAATTTAAAGAGTATCTATAAATTCATAGGGTGAATTTTTAAGAGAATATGTTCTTATAGTGTTAATGTTAGTAGGCCAGTCCCAAACCCGAAAATTTTGGGGGAAATCGTATTTACCTATCAATTTAATAATGTTTTATGATATACTGTATAAATATTTATATGTATTATATATACTATATATTACATAAAATATCAAAAAAAATACTGCTTCCTAAAATATCTCAATCAGACATTTTGTAACTGAGAATTGAATAGAAAAATATCACACAATTCGCCTTGCATTAATTATCACACTCCTAAAAAGGTGTATTGTAAATGTGAAGTAATTGCCGATTATCTGGATTGCCATAGAATGAGGCAGTCAAATTCATGGATGCAATTTGTTACCATTTGTTTTCACAACATTTCTATGTAATATTTTTATTCTGTAATGTAATGCAAATGTCGAGTAATTTTTTGATAATCTATATTGCATTGATTTGATTGGTTTTTGTGAGAATTTCATTAAGAAATATGAACACATCACAGGTATTGTTTGTTTCCTCTTATTTTGGTTTTGGTTGTATGCTGAATGAAATTTTTGGTTGTTCACAAGAATAGAGCACTCATCACCTTTGTTGGCTAAAAGTGTAAAGTGAAACATCAAACTTATTTTATCCATTTTACGAGAACCTGATTATATTGCCACAATATATACCAACCTATAATATTGCTTTCCACTCATTATTGAAACATCTTTAAAAAAATCCTGTAGGATAATAACATAAACGAAAGAAAAAACGAATCCAAACAAATGTAGGTAAAGATGAGATTAATGATCCAAATAGTGCTTCAAGGTAAACTGCAGGTAACATCCATTCCACAAATGTGATATATGAAAAAAAAAAAAATTTGTTCGGGTAAACAGCACCCCATACACCACAATTATAATGAATTACATCTAGACAACTTGATAGAAAAATTCAACAAAATGAAATGGTTTTTTAATGTCTTTTAGGCCTTCATCGACTTGCATGCCTTTTGTTAGGTTATATTTTGTAATTGGCGATTTTGTGAACAAAATGACCAACTTGAGTAATTATAGAAGTTTAGGGACTAAATTGTAAAGTGTCATAATTGGTAGGTTAGCCTAAGGTTTGGAGTTTCATGTTTAGAACAAGAAGGATTTACGTCAGATTTTTGCTAGCTGCACGTCGGAGTGATACTCGAGCGGAAGAATCAAAGACACCTTTGCTCGACCTTCGCCCTTGTATCGTTCGAGCGACACACCCTTCGCTTGAGCGAGAAGAACACTTCGCTCAAGCGACATTGTTATGCAGCCGACCTAATTTCGATTCTCGAGATTTTTTATTGGCCCATACAACTCAATTCGTCCAACATATAAATAGAGGCGCTGCATTTTCTACTCTGGGAAGATTGAACTTATTATTATTCAATAGAGAATACATCATACATAAGATCAAAAGTTCAATCATTCAATTCATATGTACTTCTTACATTGAAAACATCAAAATCATCAAATCAAACACCGAATTGGTTTTTTCTCTTGGGTCTGCTGCAAGATTGT